>MKEJ01054453.1:0-11084 GCA_001753735.1 Embelia ribes
AAAAAAATTAAAGATAAAATAAAAATCCTTACCTTAAAAATACTAACGTGCGAAAGTGAAGGAGATAATGCAATATATATGGCCGTAGATAGACTGATGTATCCCTAAAAAACCATACTCGGTTCATTTGATATGATTTTCACAAAATTAGGATATTTTTTCTTCACTTCTTTTCACAGGATAATGAAATATTGGCTAGAGGGTCCGAAAATGGGGAAAACTGAGGTCGCTGTAAACCTTCCCGGTTTTCCAGACAACATACGACTGAACGAAAAAGGCCAGTTTTGGGTTGCGATAGATTGTTGCAGAACGCAAGGCCAAGAGGTTTTGACAAACAACCCTTGGATTCGGAACATATATTTTCGGCTACCGATACCGCTCAGCTACTTGGCTCGAATGGTGGGGATGAAGATGTACACAGTTATTGCGCTCTTCGACGATGAAGGACAAGTGTTGGATGCTCTCGAAGATAGGAAAGGGAAAGTGATGAAGCTCGTTAGCGAAGTTCGAGAGGTGGAAGGGAAGCTCTGGATCGGAACTGTGGCTCATAATCATATTGCTACGGTTTTTTATCCGTAAACAGATTCGGGGTGTTTTATAAATTCTAGATGTTTCTAATCTCGATTTGTGACGTCCCGGAAAATTCCTTATTTATGTTTTCGTTGTACTAATATGATTAAATGTGGTATTTTATCATATTAACATGTGTTGTATGTCTATGATATAGCATGGTGTAGATGTGTAGTTGTGTGGGTTTGCATAGGATGAGGTGTTGCATTGTTGCGCAGCATAGCATGACATAATGTGTGTGTATGTGTGTGTGAGGCATTAGTGTAATGCTTTAGCATTGTGATGTCTAAATGTTGGGAAAAACATTCAGAAGGGTGATTAGTCGACTGATAGTACTTATAAGTCGACGGATGACTAATAAGTCAACTGATTGGAGGTATATATCGACTTATTTGAAGTGTATGAATTTCCAGAAGTTATGTTTCTCAGTTGTACTGAATAAGTTGACTTATTTGAAATATATGTCAACTTATTCCAGAATAGTCGGCCGTTTTGGGTGTATAAGTCAACTATTTGGGTTTTTATAATTCTTGGGGATTCTGCTCTTAGGTGGAGGAATATGTTGACTACTTGGGTATATAAGCCGATTGTTTGTAAATCAGTTGACTGATTTGTTAAATAAGTCGAATGATTGGTAGAGTTAAAAAGTAGTCCATTAGATAAGACTTTTCTTCCACTTTATGCCACTTGCTTTCCTTTATTTTGAAAAAAATAGAGATAGATAGGGAGAGTGGGGGTAATATGGAGATTTAAAATATCTCAATCTTCATGGTCTCGTTTCATCTATCAAACGAAGTCGTCTGTCAATAAAAAGCACATTTTTGGATTTCTCATTGCAAGATCGTTCTTTTAAGTTAAGTCTTGCTTTATAATTTGTTCATTCATGATATCTCGATTTCCATGCATTTGATGCACGTTGAAACAAAATTCGTATTCTTCTTTCTCATCTCGCGTATATCATTTTTTTTATAGCCGCATAGCGTTTGGAGTTCATCTTCTAGATTGATTCAAGCGGTAAAACTGAAGGTGTTTGGGGGTTTCTAGCATGGCTTAGCGAGGCCACATTCCTTGGTATTTAAGGTACGATAGTCAAATAACTCTAATATAAATTTGATGGGTGCGATTATATGTTATTTTTAAGCATGCATAGTATTTCTATGTGTTGATGAGTTGTAGTTGTATGAGTAGAGTAATGGGTTTATTTGATTCATTATAGTCATATTATTGTGTAGTAATTATGTTGTTTAAGTAGCTCATGTCATGACATTGCGGGGCATAATATTAATGATTTGAAAAAGTGTTATTTTCTTAAGAAAATATGTTGTTTTGAAAGGCGGGGATTTGAAAAGAACACTTATCACATTTATGTGTTGTAAGATGATCACATTCAGGTGTTGTGTAGTTGAGTCTTTTCATTTCTTTTCAGGACATAAAGTATCGAATTTTATAAAACGTGGGAAAGTAATGAGATCATATAATCTTACTATGAAAATCAGAAAACTAGATCTAGGATTATACCATTGGTTACATTGTCATGTGGGTGGTGGATCAATGAAGGCTTGGTTGCATTTCCATGTGCGAGGCGGATCATAGCAATTTGAGAAAGTGTAGCGATACTCATCCTAACTTTATGTGAGTAGTGAGAGTGGGAGGGTTGTGTGTGGGGGAGTATGTCCGTTGCATTCATGAGTATCATTACATTTATGTTCATGATATTGTTGTTTATATGTTGTTGCATTCACAACATCATATAATGTAATATGTTCTTTATCGTAGAGTTAATTGACTAACCGTAGATAATAACCGTAGATAATATATTTCCTTTTCTTCTTCTATGCGTTATTTTGTAGGCGCAGAGACGAGCGTGGAGTACCAGTAGAGACTGGACTTGGCATTATATATAGTTTTTGCATAGTATGTTGACACTGAGGCTCATTATGTTGTATTTTGTATGAGCATATTCTGATAGTGTAGTTGATGTAGTTGTAGTATGGTGGTGAAGGCATAGGTATATTCTTGCCCTTGTACATGAGGTGAAGAACATACGTATATCTTCTATCTTAATTATTTTGGTGAGCATACAACTAGTAGTATTGTGGTAAATAGGCATTTGGCCTTCTTCATTTCTTTTAGTGTAGTTTCTTTTACAGTATTGATATTGTTATAAATGTTGTAGAATGTAAGTAGTATCACCCTGCATTAGCGAATAGATGCGATGGCGAGATATACATTAGAGGTTACTTTTTAGTTCTTGTTTATTTTTGTATTCCATATTATCTTTGTCATACTTTATGCTCGCGTTCCTGGGGTTCTCGGATTTCAGGGTGTGACCAGTTGATATCAAAGCTAATCAGATTATATAAACTTTGGTGGCTTACAAGGTCGCGAGCGTAGTTGCTATATATGTTGTTAGTTGTTTGCGTAGAGGCGTAGTATAAGAGATCCATGGTAGATATGCATGGTTATATATATATATATATATTATACGGAGGCATTGATTGATGTATATATATTGCGGAAGCGTTGATTTTTATATATGTTTATTGCAGAAGCGTTGGATTATATATATATCTTATAGAGGCGTTGACTAGAAGATGTATGATTTTTAATGTACATCTTTTTTGCTGTGTTGTATGTGTTAGTGATGCAAGTTTAGATTTGTCATCGTAGCTACAATTGTTCGTTGATTCTGGGACATTTGGCTTTTGAATAGTAGGTGCGGATTTGAGGGACGGAATTTCCTAATGTGGGGAGAGTGTCATGTCCTTAAAAATTCAAGGGAATTTTTCATTTTAATAACATTTATTTATTATGGCGTTGAATGTATGGCATAGTATAGTTGAAACGTCGTAATACTTATAAGTTTTGGAAGCGTGGTGGTTTTGTAAGTATGCAGAGTAAGTTTGTCTTCTTTAATATATGAGGAATATTGTTATTCCTAGATAATCAAGGTAGGTTAAATTTGATGTGAAGTTGCGTGGTATGTGTAGTATGGTAAGTATGTAGTATATGCTATGGTTTGACTATTTGGTGGTTTAGTAAATTGCGTGATACTTACTTACTTGCATGGACACATGAGATGTATGAGTTCTTGATTGGTGTGTGTGGATTTAAGACACATGTAGTTGTGTCTCCTATGTATTGTGTGGCTAGATAGTGTATGTGCGTAATAAGCTAATATGTATTGCTAAGCGAGACATGATGTTTGTGGGTTTCATTGGCGATGTATTCTAGCGAGGATTTTGAGATAAGTCTAAGGTGACTTTTTCTCTTATGTGATGTATTGCTTCGCGTGGAGTTGATTGTAGTTGCATGTATATTCATAGCATTTACCGATCTATTTCTTGTTGGAAAGAAATAGATATAATAGCTACATGTTAGATATTATTTATAATGCATTGATAGATATGATGGTAGTTACGTTGGAAGATGCGATGGAAGCTACGTTGGAAGATGTGATGGTAGCTGCAGAGGTAGATACAGAGGTATATACAGTAGCTGAGGTAGTTGTTGTTGATATTGTCCTATTTGATGCATTTTTTGATGCGTTCAGAGATTTATTCTCATTTGATTCATTACAAGGATCAAACACTCTGCCTGATCAACAGAGAAGTTTGACTTCTTTTCTGATGTTATCTATGGTGGGATTGGAGGGAAGATAATATTGAAACCCCATTAAATGCTAGCGCAATATTTATGGATTTAAGATATTGTATCTTCCTACCGTACCTTGGCCACCTATAGTACTATCGTAGTTTCGTTCTACCTTCATTCTCGTTGGTGCTCCTCTACCAAAACTCACTTTAAGGAGTTAAGTTGGAGTGGAACCATAGTTGTAGCTTCGTTTAGTGGAGGCATTGATTTCGACTCTTATTTTTCTTGTCCAGAGTTATTACTTTGTTTGCAGAGGCGATGATTTCGACTCTTGTTATTCTTATTTGGAGACATTGTTTTGTTGGCAAAGGTATAGATTTTGGCTCTTGTTCTTCTTATTCAGAGTTTTTGCTTTGTTTGGTGAATGCGTTGATCTTTGTTCTTATCCTTCTTACTTCTTTTTGTTTGTATGATTCCATAGTGGTTGCGGGTAGCATTGCAGGGTTGATGCGTAGACATGACAGAGTTGATGCAGAGTTATTTATATATATATATACTATGAAGTATTAAGTTTGTTTTAGTTTCCGCATTAAGTCTTATAGTCTATTGTACAAGTAACTTTGCATTGATTGATGTGTTTGGTAATGTCTGCGTTGATTTTAGCATTTGGAGTTGTTTGCGTATCATGTTTGGCGTTATATGTATTGATACAGTTGATGTTCAATGTGTATAGCGTATAGTATTATTGCATTGATCATATAACATCATATGGTGTTGTATGTATGGACTCAGCATAGTATGCATGGCGTATTGTGCGTAATCACATGGTGTAAGGATAGCATCGAGAAGCATAGAAAATGCAGTATTTTGTCGAGGTTTGTCGGTAGTCACATTAATTCGCGTAGATCGAGTTTTAGACACTCTAATGGCATTCCGAAAGTTGTAGAATACTTTTATAAGTGTTTAGGATTGCTTACGAGGTTTTCGGAGTTTTTGGTCCATGATGGGGGCTTAGGTAGAGGTCGGATTCCAGTGGCTCCGATCGATCCAAGTAAAGTTGGATTGATCCAAAAGCCAAAACCGAACAATCCAAGTGCGACTGGATCGATCCAACTGGGTGTAGACTGAACATAAAGTGTTGACTTAAATACTTTTATCTTATATTGGTTCGGGTTTATCTAGCTTGGGAACTAGCCTGCAAAAAATAAGTTGATATTTGGATTTCATATCCCGAGGCAAACATTTTGGCGTAAGTTTCCCATTTGATCTCATTCATTTTTGTTGCATTGGTTTTCATGATTTCCTCTTTCTTATCTCGCGTAGATTATTTTATCTATAGGTGCATAGTGATCTGAATATGTTTGCTAGATCGTTTCGGGGGCTAAAACTTCGTAAGTTTCGGGGCAATATCATCTCGATTCATTCATTGTTCGACTTCAGGGCTCTTATACTTTCTTATCACCATTGCAAGGGTGATGTATTGATGTAAGTATTGTCAATTTCTAGTTCAATTTTCTCAATTTCCTTGTCGAGTCATGTGTTGAAATAAAATTGTCGGGTCTATTTCTTATACCCCGTAGATGATTTCTTTGTATAGGCTCGTCGTGTGTTGAAGTGCATAGGTAGGCCCAATTCGACAAGTGAGGAAGGCATTTAGGGTTGAAGTTGGCTTGGCTTGCTGGGAACTTGCGAGGGCTTGTATAAGTGCATTGTAGATATGGTAGACAAAGAACTCTAATATAAATTTGATGACTTCGATCGTATGTTGACGTGATTGATATGTCGAATAGACTTAGTTGTTTGGCGTTGTTGTATAGCACAATATTAATATGATTGTACGACTTATTATCTTGCGTAGCTAAATTATCATGTTAATATGCATAGAATATTTTTCTCATAGGCGAAACATAACATTTCATACATGTGTTGTTATAGCATTGTTTTCATTGACAAATATGATTTTCAAAGTGTTGAAAAGCGAAGTTTTTAAATAAAAGAAGGCGTTGTTTTGCTAAGGCATTAATTTGAAAAGACTTTTCTATCATGAAACTTGTATTCTCATAGGCGTTGAGTCTTTTCATTTCTTTTCAGGAGAAATAGTATCGAACTTATAAAATGTGTGGAATTTAGCAATGAGGCCTATAACCTTTCTGTGAAAGTCTGAAAACCTGATTATGGATTATCCATTAATCGCGTCACATGCATAGTGGTGGGTTAATGAAGGCTTTGATCGCGTCACATGCGTAGTAGTGGATCCTTGTAATTTTTATAAAATGCATAGAGGTACTAGTCCCAACTTTTTAGGCATCGGCGTTGGCTTTGTGCCTAAGCGTTATTGCGTAGTACTTAGGCGTTATTGCATAGGGCATTGGCGTGTGTTGCATAACATGATACGATATTGCATTCATGTTATATTTTTCTTATATGTCTTAATATATCATCCATGTCATACACATAGTGTAGTCTCACTTTTATCGTAAAGTTGATTGTCTAATCGTATGCTATTATATATATGCATATCTCGATGAGTTGTTTTGTAGGTGCGGAGGCAGGCATGCATCTTCCTTAGCTTCTTGGAGGTTTATAATATATATATATATATATATGTATGTATGTATGTATATATTTTGTTAGCATTGGCGTTGGCAATGGAGAAAAGATAAGATTGTATTTATGTTATTATTTTATTTGTTGTAGTAGTGGTATGTTGGCGCTGGCGTAGAGATGATGATGATGTTGTATATTGTAGTAAAAGTTGTATGAGGGCTTGGATGTGTTCTTGTTTCTTGTAGACGGGGCGGAGAACATATGTATTCCTTCTTTCTTTTTATTCTGTCAAGCATTTAGCTTGAGGCAATGTTTATATAAACTAACAGCTTACTACGTTGTTTATATTTCTTTTATGGGGTCGATGCATACCTTCTTCCTTTCTTTTATTAGTGTACTCTGATGCGAATGCTGTAGTATCGCTCTGTAATAGTGATTATTTTATGTTTATGTGGCGAGAATAGCAATACTAGCGGTGTTTTCTTATTCTTTTTATTTTGTTAAAATTATATTTTTCTTTTTATTTTTTTGAAAAAGGGAAAATACTCACTCCCAGGTTCCCAGAATTCGGGGTGTGACAATTCTGCAACTATTAGTATTAAATTTTATTTTAGCAAACAAACCACTACATAATATGCAAACTTAATTTGAACTAATGCTCCCAATAAGTTTCGTAATGATGAGTTTCTGAAAGAAAAACACTTGTTTCTTGATATAGAAACCTAGCAAGCCAAAAATATTTGCCACCAACTTCTTAAAACCAAAAGCCGAAACAGAAAAAGAAAACATGCAAATAGAAATAAAAAAGATATGGAGATGAAAGAAAGACGGTTCAATCTCAAGATCCACCCGTAACAGTCCCTCCAAAGATCTCTATTGTTTCGCCTTGATTAACTTGGTGCCACCTAAACGATCGGTCCTCGTCCATCACATTCTGATTGTGTATGAAAAAGTACCCGTCCGAGGGCAAAATAAACTGAAATTGTGGCTGTAAATTGATCAATTCTTTTTTCAAGACCCCGACGTTATCTGATACATTCACCTCTACCGGAATCTTCCTGGTTCCACACTTAGTCAACACCATCAGCCTCAGTTTTTTGTTAAGGTTGTTGCTCGTATTTCCCGAACTGGTTGACGTTGAGCTAGATGGTGATGGACGGAAGCTAATTTCAACCTCGAGATTGTCCGAGAGTATTTTGTAGTCGCAAAGATGACAATTATCATGAAGTTCATAACCGTTGTTGTGAAGGGCCAATCGGTTGATGGGGACACCTTCCATTTCATGGATTCGTTGCTTTAGATATCGAATGGTGTCATTCGGTTCCATTTCAAGCATGGTAACTGTTATATAAGTGAGAGAATTATTAAAGTATTAAAATAAAATAAAAAAAGATTAACAAATAAGAAAATTATCTAATTATTAAGGGACAAGAAGACAGAGAACGATAGAAGGCCTAGCTTATTTCTCCAAAAGAGAAAATGTACATATAATTATTTCACGTTTTGTAATTCAATCCCTATCTTGATTTCTGAACTTCTATGCACATTTGAAAAGGACTTCCCGACTTAAAAAACTACGCAAGAATGTATGTTGGTTTTGAAATTACTTATTGTCCAAATGAAAATATTTAAACAATTGTCTCTAGATGCAGATGATATTTCTATGCAGATAAATATGCTATACTCAAGATAACGGAAAATATAAACTTTCGACAAAATCAATCAACAAGACAAACACAATAAGTAAACAAATTAAAAGCAGACCGAGTATGGAGAAGAAATAACCGTGGTCCTCATTACCGACAAATTCAATTATAGTTAAGACTAAGAATTAGGATATAACTCAAACACTTATCACTTTGATTACCAAAAAAAAAAAATTATTCTTGTGGGTTTACTTGTCTTGTTGCTCTCTAGGATTTCCATCCATAATATATCTTTCTAAGTAATTATTTGAACCTCAAAATTATAAGAAAAATTGATCTCATAACCCAATTACACTAGCATAACAAGTATATATAGGAACATTGCCAAACAAAAATTTACCATAAGTCAAACTCCACCCCATACAAACATGGCAAATTGTCTAGACGATAATTACCCACATTTGGACGATAATCACCCAACACACCAGATTAGCCCATTTTGTCCCAATGAAAAAGCATCATGCACCTTATGAACTTAATTTCACGTATCAAGATATATCGATACTTGTTTCGATTCTCTCAAATCTCCATTACACATCCGATTTTGAGTTAACCTTATGTTAGACTCCACTTGCGTACCATGACATACCTATTTGATAATTTCCTTGCCACCCATCTCAATTATGTGATTAATCTGATAAGCTTGAACTTCTATGAAACTCATCTAGTATATTCAGTCGACTTGAGATCCTTTCAAGATGCTGTCAAACTAGTCAATCCGCCAACCACATGACTTTTGCCGTACATTCTTCTACTTCCTAGTGACTACATGTTGAATTCCAACAAAATCCTGCCCTAAAGGATACTATGACTCCCAATGATAAACTTAATGTCCTTTCCACGTGTGCTCAGATCCATGCATGTATCGCTTCAGGAGAAGGTTAAAGCTATTACTACAACAAAAATAACCTTTATATAGCTCCATCCACGATGGCACACCGTTGTTGCTTGTAAATACTTCCACTGATCTTTTTAACTTAAAAAACATGGTTCACTGTCTTCATCACTATCAACTATCAATCTTGATCTACATAAGAATATCCTTAGTATTTTCCATGCCTAAAAATTAGGTTCTTTCTTATGCTCTGGGAGTATATCAACTCTCTTAGCCCCTTCACTCCACCTCACATCTTAAGTTTTACGTTCACATTCTCTGCAACTTTGTAAACCACATCGTTGTCCACACAAACTGAACCATTGTTGAATGCATGGCACTTGTTATGCTTACCGTAGTACAATAATCTTGTATAAATAAATTTAAAATAATAATAATAAAAATATTTAATACAATAAATTAAAACTTACTTGTCAAAGTTTCCGTTCTTCACAACAATTTGATTGTAGAGAATGTTGTAACAAAATCACAACACATTTCGAATGGAATCTAGAACGAGACTAGTGTATGATATTATGCCATTAAATCCTTATTGCATGGCCTCTTAGCTTCACACCTGTATGGACAATGAACTCCTATAGTATAACGACCTTTTTGAATGTTTGGATGAAAGAGACACTCCGAACTCCAATCGGTCTTTCCGTGATGTGGCACTCTTTACGACTCTCTGAATTCCTTGGACAAAATATATGGTGTGTGAAAGTGAATATTTCTAGAATTTTGGATACGATTATAATGTCTTAGAATTTGTTGAAAGGTCTGGCTATTTATAGGGAAGAAAATATCCCTTCAACAGTTACAATTTTCCAATCCAGGAGTTGCAATTGTGTCTATTCATGCAAGCAGGTCATTTATGCAATTAAGCAAAACTTTGCACCCTTCATGCAACTCGCAAGTCCCATTAGGCAGTGCACGGGTCAAAGGATGACCATATCCAGCTACACTCATAGGTCAAACCTAGTATTTGTGGGTTATAACATTTGGGTTGTGCTCAAATTATTTATTTTGTGCCCAACTCATAATTAATTAATATATAATTAATATTGGTTGGAAGAAAGGAAAATGGACAAAATAAATTTGGATCATAACTTCCCCTTTTCACAAAGTATTCTATACCCAAAGAAACATAATCCTTAATGCACAAATTAGGCACGCACACTTACTTTTCCAAAACCTAGTCGATGTGGGATAAGTCTTAAAAGAATCATCCTACGTTACTAAATTTGTCCACTTCATGGGAACCACTTTTAAGATTTACACCATTTATACCTGATAATTATTCGTGCTTGTTAATGACTTATCGGAAAGATATTTGACAAGGTTTTCCAAAAAAGTCTGGAATCATCAAATTCCATTGAGTGGACTCCGCTCTTTTTAATGGCTCAAAGTTTAGGGAAAATGAGGCCCTACACTTAAAGATTTTTTTTTTAAAACAAAATGCGAACACTTGTCAAAGTACTCCCGTTTGGAACATATACAATAAGAGCACCCCAATCCAAGATCCAACAATTTGTGCCATGCTAAGAATTGTCCAAATTCACAAGCAAATCCTTAGTAACCTCTGTTAAATATTTCTTTAATTCTTTAGGTTCTTTATTGTTTATGCAAAAGCGTAAAATTTATAGGCATACATCCTATAGCATATTTACCATATAACCTAGGATCTACGTCAAGCCAGATTATTAGGATTTTTAAGATTACGAATATACCTTGATCCAAAGGAGTTCCTAATCTTAAGTGTTCTCCATATGATAAACTTGATCACCAACGTT
>MKEJ01054463.1:0-19701 GCA_001753735.1 Embelia ribes
ATGGTAAGTTGATATATATATATATATAATTTTAATAATTTACATTATGATAAGTTGTATTGTTTAAAATACTAATTTAACGTATATAAGTCACTCAATTGTGCAGATAAATACCGACATTAGAGCGAATTCAGCTTGAGTGACTAACTTTCATATGATGCAGATATTCATATCTCCGTATATCCATTGACAGTGTTATATGGCTACGGTCAAGAATTCACGACAAAATTATTTGTTTGTTAGTTTCACTATGAATGTAAATTCACTTTTTTTTTCGTCGTTGCGACTTAGTCTAATTTTGCCGGCTCTTTGTGTCAAGATCTTTCGGGAGAAACAGATGCCTTTGACATGTTCGCCGGAGATTGGGAAATTGTTCGGCGAATGATTCTGAATCCAGATATATATATGTACATGAAATCGTTTTAAGTTGTCCGATTGCTTAACCCATCACGAAAGCAACTAGAAAGGCATTCGGAATGCGAAACATTAATAACTAAAATAAAGAAAATCTTATGTGTAACAATTGAACAAAGCTAGCTAGTTACCCATAGTTCGTGATGGGCTACTGAATTCAAGTTTTTTAATAAATTCGATTTAAATTTCAAGTGGGCTCGAATAACGGACAACTTAGATCGTTTACTAGTGAGTTAACTCGAATTAAAGCTCGGATATAGTTATAAAGTATAGTATTTCCTTCCCAAGGGAAAATCGAACTCAGGTCACCAAATCCTTCATGGACAGGAGGTGCTTTCATTTCCAATCTCCGCTTCTACTCTCACACATTTTTAGCCTATAAGTCTAACGTTTTCACCTTTCTGTTCCCATTCTGTGACTTGGTGACCTAAAATCAAACTTATGATATTTTGAATCTCTCATCATTAGCACAACCCATTCCTCGCGTGCTTAACTTACTAGGTTATATATATACATGTTATTGTCTTGTTAATTCGAGTAAAGACAAGCTCAAGCATTGGGTTTAACCAATCGAATCGAGTTCAACCTCGAACAGTTACCTAGTAGAACGATCCATACTTGATTAGATCAATACTTGGTTCGATTCGCCTTATCTCTAACCCAGCTACATACACTATTATCACCAGGAAACAAATTTACAAGTAGCAAAATAAGAGCACATCTTGGTTCCACCCCTCCTTTTTTAGTAAAACAATCAAATCCTTTATTACTTTAATGGTACATGATTACACCGTACAATACCAAGTATTTTCATAGTAATTTCACTCTGGACTTGTCACGCCACGTAATATCAGATAAAAAAACTAGGCGCAAAAAAATATAGTACATCATTTGGTACAAGATTTACGCCTTTAACAAAAACATCGACACCATTCGCTTCACTGATTGATCACCACACGCATAAAAGCAAATAAGAAGGTACCATGGTGATCTCGAATCTTGGTTCCACCCCACGTTAAAACAAAAATGATAAATAAGAAAAAGAAAGAAAAAAATATTAAACCATGTTAATAATTCCTCAAAATGTTGAGTCTAATTAGCACCATGTCAATTACTTCACTAAATTTAATATCTTATCAACATACAAAAACTAATACAAGGGAATTAGCACCATGTCAATTGCTCCACTAGCTATATCTTATCAACATGCAAAAACTACACAAAGGGGACTACTACACCATTATGTTACAAAATATGTGGCAAAATATGATAAAAAGAAAAAGGTGATAGCTAATACACCCTCAAAATTTGTCCCCATTGTCACAAAATGTTGAAAAACTTTCACCAAGGGGCATTAGCTTCTTTCTTGAACATACCCTCGAGTGTCTTATTCTCCCCCATTAGGTCCACGATTTCAGAATCTAACACTTTCATCCACTGTTTCAGTTCCAAAAACTTTGCCTCGAGCATTCTCATTTCCTCTTCCGCTTTAGCCCTTTCCACTTTCTTGTTTTCCAAAACAGCTTGCGATTTGAAAGCAAGACTCACAAGCCGTTCGATCCTGGCTCGAAGAAAGCCAACATTCATACCCAATTTCTCAAATCCTTCGAGGGTTTGATCCCAAGTCATAAGATTGTCTTTGGCTGTTGTAAACTTGGAGGCTCTTGTAGCATCCGCAATATTAACAGTTTCTGTGATTATCCCAGAAACTAGACTCAAGTTTAGACCCTTGAGAAGATTGTTGTGAAGAAACTTGTTTTGGCTACAGCAAAGATAGTAGTACTTTACCCGAAGATGTGGGGGTATTTCGGAATCAATGACTAAGCCATCAACGTGGATTGTGAAACTGCCAATGCCCTTTACGTTTTTGAAATCAGGTACAGAATCCGAGAACCTGATTCCCTCAAACACTTCTGAGCCAACACCATCACTCTCATTTTGGCCTTTACTTGAGCCAAGTCTAGTGTTCACAGCTGTTCTGCCATTTTGATCGACACCGTCTTTGCAAAAGTTTAGCGGGATAGGGTTGTCGAAATAGCCATCTTCTTCATCTTCATAAACCTCCATAGCATTTGCAGTTTGATCTTTATTATTATGAAGAAAAAAAAGAAGATGATTACTATTAGCATTTTCAACAAAAGATCATTTTATAATCTATACAATTAGTAATTCCATAAAAGAGATTGAAGTTACCCATTACGAGTTCAGGCATAAAAGTTGATAATTATAATGAGCTACACAGCAAAATTTGGATCATAAATAAGCTCAAGTTCCAAGCAAACGAGGTCCATTTACAAAGCTTAACCTACCATTTTTCGCAGGTGATTGGGCACGATTATCTAAAGTTAGAAGCCCAATAGCCCCATCTAATTCGGTCAAGTTATTTGCTCTAACAATGTAAACCTGTATACCAATAACAAAACAGGAAATGAGCAATGTTTTCAAAACTGGTTCTTCAACCCTTGAAAGTTGGAAAACAAATAAGTGAAAATGAGTAATTACCTTGAATTTGCAAGGTTGAATTAACTGAAAAACCAACACATCTCCCTCAACCAATTTGTTGGCAATAGAGAATCCACGCCACCCCCCGCTTAGCCCATTCTTACGAGATAAATACTTTGTTTTGTATTCTTCTCCTTTTTCGTTTACCAACACAACTTTGTGTTCATCTTCCTTCGGCATATGTATATCGCAAAATGACCTTGGTAAACTCTGATACCAATGAAGCAGTTAATAAACAATCGGATAGTTAAATAAAATTGGATGGAGCTTAAGAAAATTAGTAATGCCAGGCATCCGGGCTGGGCCCCAAAAAAATCTGAGACGTGGGATTGGATCTTAACCTACAATCCAACTGCCAGATTCTTCCGGATCCATTTTCGGAGTACGACACTTAGCATTTTCAAGGAAAAATTGTGCTTACGAGCCAAAATCCGCCAGTGACATGTGATAAGAGCATCGGTTTAATACAGCTAGGGAACTTCGGTGGTAGTTTTGCTTGAACCTCTTCCGCTCGCTTCATAGCTGAGTAGCTGGCTTCAACTAATTTCAAACATTTATTAACCAGGGCCGGCTTAGCCTTCCTGTGCTAATTCAAGCAAATGCATTGTTAAAGAAATGTAACCAGTTTGGAAAATTATAAGGTGGCTGTTTAATTACCTCGTCGCGTTTTTGAGAGCATTGTGAATTACCTGTTCATGAATTCGCAAGCCACTTCTGTTAGTAAAATTGAAAAAATTGAACAAGAAAATCATCCTGACTTTTGATGTTCAAGCTCATTTTCTCTTCAAGAAATAATCAAATGAAACAACAGCTATACTAGCAAACAACCATTTTGAATACTCAATAATAATAAGAGATACACCAAAAAATATATGTACTATTAATAGGTTTTATTTACAATCTGAGCTCCTAGTGGCAAAGTTTTCGAAGTTGATACATACATGATACTATGATCGAAATCACTTGCCTTAACACAGTGTTAAGCAGCTTATAACCACAAAATACTGTTTCAAATTAACTCCACTTTACCCAAAAACTGTCACATTTTTGGCGTTTAAACCCTAATTCAATTTTTTTTAAAAGCGATCTTCCCTAAATTCAAGTTTTTTTATACCAATCATAGACTAAACCCACAATCATCCAAAAAAGAAAAAAAGCCCAAATTAAACCCTACTTTAATTTTTTCAAAGAAAAAGTGATCTTCCCTAAATTCAAGTTTATTTATACCAATCATAGACCATCAGCCAAACAAGAAGGAAAGACCAAATTAAACCCTAATTGTAAAATGATGTGCTACTATTTTGCCAAAAAACTTAGGCTATTATAGTGGGCCGCATTATATGTTTATTTTTTTTGACACACCCCCTTCACTGTGGCATGTTTTTTAACTAACAAGTGGAGATCAATTTTTTGATTAGATAGTGGTAAAACGTATTACCATGTAAATTGTTTGTTCTATAATCTCTGCTGAAAATTTAAGCTATTAGTAAGTACGTATCACGTTGGGTTTATTTGGTTGTAAAATTTAAGCAAAGAAATGTAGTTTCTTTTTTTTCTTTTTTCTTTTTTTTCAAGTGAAAAATTAAATGAATTGCGATTAAAACTTTTATCTTTTTAGGCCAAAATAGCAAAAATTCAGCTTTTAAACAGGGTAGTCAAATACAGTCTAGTTTTAAACATAAGAAGCATAAAAAATTGAGCTTAGAAGCGGCAACTAAACAATTAATTTTATTTAATTTGTAATTTTTTGGATCTTCAGTCTAAAGTGGAAAGAGAATAGGTGAAAAGGCTTACTTTTTTACTTTTGGTTCGTAGAGGCGAAGACTTTTTGCAGAGTAGCTTTTTCTTGATCTCCAAAGCCTTGTTATCATTGCTCTATCAATACATAAAAGGCATATTAACAACTATAACAACTCAGAGCTATCAGGCGTTCATATATATATATATATATATACGGTACAAAAAGGCAAGAGTGGGAGGAGACTAACCTTTTGGAAAGACCCACGAGGGCTTTTTCTAGATGGGGATAGCTGAGATATAGCCATTGGTTGGGTTCTGTTCTTCTTCTTCTTCTTTCTCCTTGTTTAAGCTTTCATTTCCCAGAGAGATTAAGAGAGAAAGAGAGAGAGAGGGAATCCTACCGTTTGGGTTTCAAAAAGAAGGGGGAAAGTTGAAAGGATGTGTCAGCACTCAGCAGAGAAGTGAGAAAGGCACAATCTTGGAGAAAGGAAACGCCGTTCGTGGAGCCAATATTTTGAAATCATTCCTTCTTTAGTCCCATGCTGATATTAACTTGGTTACCTAATAACTTCCGCAATTAGCACCAAGGGATGAGATGAGATGGTAAGATTTCTTCTCGTTTAATTGACATCTCGAGTTTGAGTCTCAAAAATACAGCCGCGTTAAACCTTCGTAGCGAGAGGGTTGTTGCCCTTTGTGGTTCTACCCGGCTCGAAATTTGAATTAGTTGAAATTCAATATGGTTTAGGATACTAGATGGTTATACCAAGAAAAAAAAATAACTTTCGTCATCACCAAAATAGATACAAGATGACATGATAGCGAGGCAACATGAAACAGCATCACCACAACCACTGCTACTATGGACGTCGCATGTTGTAATTTAAAACATTGGATGTAGCACATTCATTTTGAAGATTAATAAAAGGATATAACAGCATATACATCAATTTTAAGCGGATAAACTTGAATTTGAAATTTGTAATAAAATCCAACTTGGAAGTCGTTTATCTTCTCAATTTTTAAGTTCAGGCTTGCAGTAAATTAAATTGTCTTTTCTTCCCTGTCCCTTTTAAGGCACAACTAAATAGACCCAAATAAGTCCAAACTTCACCCCACACAACAGTCTCATTTGAAGCTTTATGGTAAATTTGGTGAAGTATTTCTTGAAAAAAAATATTATGCTTAAATCCATAATTATTTGTGAAGTGATTTTTTTTTTCCTCGCATTTTCTCACAAAGAATCATTACACCAAACGATACCTTAATCTTTCAAAGGATCAAATTAAACTGAATTGAGCTGAAATAACAAATACGAGTGCATAAATATGGCAGCGGCAAGTTTCCATCCAACAGCATAAATAAAACCTCATAAAATTGTCGCTTGTAAAAACACTATCCTTGTATGTGGATAATAAATAATAAAAAAAAAAGTATATGTTATGAATATATGTAACAAGAAAATTTCAGCTTACCTTTAACCAAAAGAAAAAAAAAAAAACTCATCAAAACATTGATGTATTTGAGGGGGCACTTAAATTTTCAATGAGAATCAAGGAAAGTGTAAATATGGGTCTAAATTATCACTAGTACAAATATTAAATGGAAAACATATATATAAATTAGAAAAAGTCTTTCAATGTCTTGTTTCCGTTCAAGCTCCATTAAAAAACGGAGCAGTATAACCTAAGAGCAGCCGCGCCATAGTAACACATCATCATGGTACAATTTCAAGCTGCAAAATGTTTTACCTGCAACAAAAAAATTAAAATAATTTACTTCTCGGATTGAACGGTAAAACGCCGAGAGCAAAAAACAAAGAAATGGTCAAAGAAAAGAAAATAGACATCTCACCATGTAAAAAGAATAGTACAAGGAGATTGTCTATGTTTCGACAATCTCCAAGCTGGTGTTTAAAGTACATTTTTAACTTCAAGGAAGTTGGAGCACTCCTTGTTTGCAGCATCGACATCATCGGGAGATGCCACAGTAACTACTACACCTTTATCCTTCACAGCCTCAATGGAATTTGCAAATTCCTTAAAGTCCATAACACTATTCAAAGATGAAGCAGGAGAGGTTACAGATCAGAAAAAAAGAGAAGCGTAGTTTAACTAATTACCACAATTAATAGTAAAAAACTTTGGAATAAACTATGAAGGGAAGTGAAACATGACAGGGTAACATTTATACACTTCTAATCCCTACCAAACACACCATAAGGTGTAAAGCAGACATCATACCGAGGGTACCAATATTCATAGATCTACAAAGAAGAGAAGCTCTCGTGTCATAAAAGTGACACGCATTTAGGCTTGTTTTGAGTCTTCTAGAATAATCCTCAAGATGGCAAGCCAATATATGAGAAGAAAAAGGATGTACCTGGTTGATAATATCTCTTCGCGCCTCATTTGCCTTTCTTCATCTGTCACTCCAAGCAAGTGTCGCAACAAACTGAAATAAGAAGTGAGTAATATATTAGGCACAACATAAGTTAAAAAACCAAAGTTATTAAGTAAAATTTCCCCTGAATGCACAAAGTATCATGCAAAGACAGTAACTAATCCAGAGTGAGAACAAAGCATGCAGTAACGATTCCAGAGTAAGAACAAAGCGTGCCCGTCCACACACATCACGTGTGTATTAGTGAGTACATGCACACATAAACACACACATGCAAAAGCGGGAGAGAGAGCGAAGGTCATTTATTTACCTACTATATCCTTTGGCATCTGGTAGCTGGTACGAATCCACATCTCCGATGGTCCCAATAATTGCTTTAGTAAGAGTGTCGTCATCCATTTCTAGTTCTTGCAGGAAACCACCAGTTGCATCATACACATCAAGTGTCTTCAACAGATTTGGGTCCCGATAAGATAAGAATGAGAAGACCCCTAAGAAATCACCCATATGTTAGAACCTCAAAGTTAACAGTTAAAGTTGTGTCTGCCTAAATCAATTTTAAAAATCCAATCTCAACTCTAGAGGAATCTAGAGAATTTTCAGCAAACGCATAACCCCTGCAACAATTTTATAAATTTTACTTCAACCATATGCAGTTTTTACAAAATACACATACAATTCCCTCTCGTCAAATTTTTCTGTCTTCACCACTACTACCAAACTATGTCATCCAGAAATTACCTGAATGAGTATCGAAATCGCAGAAACCTCCATATGCACCACCACTAACACGTACACGATCCCACAACCATGTATTACTAATATATTTCGAGATGACATATGCACTACCATTAAGCTCATAGCCGGTCTCATACAAATTAGCTGCTTTTCCAACATAGTTGACCTGCAAATGGTATGAGGGTCTGACCAGGTTACATTCCGGGTTACACAAACTTGCCATCGATAGGATGCCTACCCATATGTCTGAAACACAATAAAGGAGAATTGATATATATATATACATGTGTGTGTGTGTGTGTGTGTGTTGCGTGTGTGTGCGTGTAAAAACGATGGTGTATCTAACCTGAGTAGGTACAACAATGGCTTCATTAGTCAACGGAAGTCGCACATTCCAACTAACTGGTTTAACAGGGGAAGAGCTTGGAAGCAAGTCAAGGAATTTGCTAATATATTTCTCTGACTTCGTAAGGTTTTTCCCATCAGCGGTTAAGTTAACTAAGCAATCTTTCCTTGAAAGTAATGATCTACGAATCTCTTCAAGAGACTGAGAGATCCCTTCCCAGTCTTCATCAACTTTCTTTTCAATAGCTTGCAGAAACTCTAGGTAGCTGTGAAAATCCCATGTAAAAATGAATAATCCGATCAACAGATAGGTTGCTACCATTCATACAAGTACACAAATTAAATCATCTGATTTAAATAGACCAACCTGACTCCGCCCATTTGTTCAGAAACCCATCCAGCAACATTTAACTTTGCATCCATCCTTGCGGCTGCAATGCCATGTCCGCTTCCTCTAATGCGGTTCTGAAAATGAAATAGGCGGTTGAAAACGAATTTGATGTTATCTTGTCCTATTGTGTTTGATGTGGCAAAAAATAAATATTTAAAAGTAAAAACGATTCTAATTCATAATCCTGGGACTGCAGTAGATACCTCCATTCTTGCTTTGCTTTGGGAAACAAACTGCTTAAATCGCCTCTGATCAGTAAATTGGACTTCTTGAAGAACACGGTTTACCTAAAATCACACAAAGAATAAGGAAAAAAAAATTCCAAAAAATCTTTCAAAAAAAAAAAAAAAGGGTATGCCCTACGGAATTTACTGAAGAAGTATAATAAAACCAGTATATTTCAAAAAGTTCAAACGGTGCAACATGCAGAGTACTGCAAGATTGAAGGAGAAGTCGCCCAAGATGAACTACAAAATAACTTACACAAACCCATCCTTAAATTTTCATAATTCATACCCATCCAGCAGTTCAAATAAAAAATTGGACAAAAATAACAAGGATGCAACCTGCCAAGAGAACTAAATATTAGACTTGAGAAAAAGCTAAGGTTATTTTCAAGCAGTGGAGCATTAATGACAAAAATGAAAAGCAACATTCAACTTGTCATTGAACTATCTAGAATAAAATAAGTTGACCAAATGATCACAAAACCATATCATGATATCCGTAGTTGGAGTAATATGGTATGAACTGTGATAATAAGACCTGGAAAAAGAATAAGGAGAATAGAGAAAGACTGATGTACCAGATTAAATAAATCTTCAGTGCGCTCTGACATAGCTTTTCCCCGAACAATTATATGACTAACAGGATCTTCCTTTCCCCTAATTGATGATGTAAAAGGGTAAACAGATATCCCACCAGTTTTCCTTCCAATTAACTGATTCAGCTGAACAAAATCCATGTCTTTTGTACCCATCTCCAGCAATGATTGACTGTCAAGTAACATGAGGAGCAATTAGAACTGGAATGCAAACATACAATGCCAACTTCATTGGACAAATCTAGGACTCTAGTTTCACAATGCACGACAAAGGTTTTAAGCTGGAGCATGTGTCCGCTAATCATTACCAAAAACCAATAGCCAATTTTACTTATTTCTTCAGAAAATTGCTGCGTCAATTCGTAACAAGATTATTAAACTCAGTAAAATTAATGGCTAGCGGTAGACCTACAATTTGACAGCTTGATCAGCTAACCATTCTATATAATTATTAACCCACACCATTCAATTACCCAAACTAGCCAATTTGAATACCATAGTTCCAAGAAAAAGAGATCATCTTCTTATACCGACTAGCAAGGATTCTCGCAGATTTGGAAATTTTAGCAAAAGACAAAGATTGGAGACACTATTAGACCATTTTGTTTTTGTGTTCTCACATCCATGAATACACAAAGATTGGTGGTAATGTCTAATAAGGGAAGAGCAAAGCTTGTTGAATCAATTTTAATAATTCTTATAAGCAAACGAGAGGAAACTAGAAAAAGTTGTTAGATCATTAAACATTAATAAAAGAGTGCAAATTCCCAACCATTAGAAGCGCAACTGATCTTACCAAAAAAGTGGTACCAGAGGAAGAAGCTCTTGCTTTAGTGAACTCATATTGAAAACAACCTCGGCATACAACACATCATTGGTAAAGAGGTCGTGCCGCAAAATCTTCACCCCATTAATATCCCCAACCTACAATCACCAATACAAGGACATCAGCTTACATATATTTAGAGCCCTGACATGGAGATTTTAAGATCATCTACCTCTCTTGTAGACAATTTGGACCACTAATACGAATTTTGAGCATTAGGCGGATGATGATCATCACCAAGATTACCTCTGTGGGAACAAATATAGGTTTTTTGGGAATATCTGCTAATGAGAGACTTGGAACAGCCTTCAGAGCTTCTGGTGGGTCGGGAGTTTCCTGCTTCAGTCGCAACTCATGCGTAGCACGTGCCAGTTCAGCAAGGTCTACTTCGGTCATACTTGCTTTAATTTTATTTAAAGTCTCTTTCTCAACCGCTTCATCACGAGAAGCCTTCTCTGGGTCAGGCTGACAAAGAAAAATTCAATGTCATGTACTACAATTACCATATAGAAACAACGTTGACTCAAATGCTAGTACTTTGTAAAACACTCGCCTGCATCTCAACAGTTACACGGTGAGGGTTATTCAAAATATACTTTTCAATTAAAGGAGCAAAAACAGCTCTGGAGCCTTTCTCAGCAATTCTGGCTTTCAAGTCCATCAGGGGCTTCTGATATTTTAACGGTTCAAATGGATCCATATCATAAACCCATTTTCCCTGTGAAGTTCCAAAACAGAATAGGGTACTTCAGAGTTCAGATACAGAGAGGAGAAGGGCTTGCCAGTTTCCAAATGGGCAGTCATAAAACAGACTTACAATGGAGCGAAGCATCAAAGCCAGGCCACGAGGAAAAGATCCTGTATTATTTTCTCGGAGAGAGAACTCGATGGTGTTCATGGATGCCTCCACGGCATCTGAATCAAAACCTTCCTCAGCTAAATTTTTAAGTGTATCCATAATCAACTCTTCTACTTTCCTAATGTCCTCCTCAGCGACACCTTTAAGCCCAATACTAAATTGTGGTTGAAGTAGCTCATCTTCAATACCTCCCCCAACAATGGCTTCTCCTAAACCACTTTCGAGTAGGATTTTCCTCAGAGGCGAAGCTGGGGTACCCAGCATTAGGTGATCCAGAAAACCGAAAGCTAGCTCAGTTTCCAAGTCCAGGGGCTTATCATCTAACAACCAGTTCAGGCACACCATGTTCTTCTTTTTCAAGTCACTGCTTTCAGCAGCAGGATATTTCTCAACAATCCTTAATGGTTCCGAAAAGAGTTTCTGTGTCTTTATTGTTGACTCGCTGGGAGCTGAACTTGCTTCAAACATGTCTAGATATCCTGTTCAAGGCAATGAAGCATGAGATGCATCATCACAATACAAAGTTTAAGTTGCAAACTTCCTAGACTTGTATTAGGCATAACAAATAGGAATGGATGTATGACTTTATGGATAATATTAATCGAAGAGGAATAAAATAAACATCATTCAGTTTTCAAAAGCTTTAGGCGCGATGATATATTAGACTTTACAGAAAATAGTACTGAAGGGGAAGTGTACGTACATGTAATTACAGAATGTGTGGCTTAAGCTTTCGTTTCTCACTCGACTTAAAGGGTTCAATATCTAAAAAATTAGTTAAAAGCTATTCTAAAATGTATATTCCTCCAGAATCATCATGCATGGTACTGAGATGTCACAAAATATGCATTGATTAATGGAAAATTAGTGATATGCCCATAGTACTAGAGATGTTCATATCAACGGAGAACCAATAAAGCCTAAACAAAAAGTGACTACTTATACCCTCAAATTGGGTGCCTGCTATTTTCACATACGTTGCTTTCTACAGAAGACTGCCCTGTCGTACTGTTTGAATATCACCTAAAGAGATGCCACAGGTCATATTCTACACTAAACAAAGCAAACACAACTAGTTGTATAGATAAGATGATGTTTTATATTGTCCTTGTTAAAAGGTGCGCAACTATCTCACCCAAAAGGTTAAGCTATTATGGAGAGACGCATTATATTATGTATTATATTATTCAACATGTCCCCACACTTGTGAATAATTTTTAGTCAAGAAGTGCAATTCAAATTTAATTGGATAACAATGACATTTGAACTCAGGACTTTTGTCTGCTCTAATACCATGTTAGAAGGTTGCAACCATCTCACCTAAAAGCTAAAGCTATTAGGGAGATGCGCATTATATTATTTATTATATTATTCAACAGTAATCAAAGAAAACGCACCACTCAAAATGCGAAGCCGTTCATTGGGATCATCATCGCCATAGAACCATATCCTTGCATTGCTAGGATGGTAATGCTTCCGGTGAAAATCCTGCAGAAATTGAAGAGAATTAAAGAGTAAGGTAATAACCACAAAACCCATAAAGAAGGATTGCAACTTCAATTTCAATTTGCATTATTTAAGTTAAGCTTTACACGCATAATATTCCATAATACAATGCATGAATTTATAATAATTGTGAATAATTTCATGATGGAAACTCAATACTTCATTCATTTCTATAGAACCATGGTCTCCACACCCTACACAAGGGAAAGCAGGAACTAATCTTTAAGGGCACACAGTCCACGAGTGTGCCACCTGGGAATAGTTTCATTTTCCTCCATAAATCAATTAAATTTAATTTAACGGGTAAAATCATAAAGAAAAAGGAACCTACACCTTTAATTTGCTGAAGTTACTATAAAGACGAAATTATAATATCAGTTACAGACCTTGAATTCCTCGAAAGTAAGTTTAGGAATAACTTGTGGATCACCGCCACTATCAACACCATATGTATTGTCTGGGAAAAGGGCCTGCCAAGCACAATTAATAACACATGGTTAGGAAACTTTAATTCAACTAAAACATTAGAGATGCATTATGTGACGCCATTACAGATGCCTAAAACAGATAATAGAAGTCATGATATATTTTCTTTCCAGAGTCTATTGACACTTAAAAGTTAAAACTGCTATATAACACGAGCAACACAGCTAAACCTTTATTCATTGCAACTCAACCTCAACCACTTTAACTATGCATTGAACAGTTACCCTCAGTATCACAACAAATTTTAAAGCAAACCAAAGGGTCAAAGCGATGAATTTATTACATTCGTTATTACATTCCGGGGAAAAAAAAACACTTAGTTTAGCCACTCCCATTGTGTGAAAGAACTGATTTTGTTATTGAAAAGAACTCAAAAGATAGGTCTACGAGACTTGAAAGTTACCTACCCTGAATAACAAAAAGTGAAAGAAATAGATAGTATGTGAAAAGTGAACATCTGATACACTTTGAGACTCAAATGGAGAAAAATCACCAGCCAGTTCAACAAGTTCTTTACATAATTACATCACCAATTGGAAGTATGACAACATTTCAGTACTTGCCTGTTGAGAGGTCCGACCTAGAATGTTATCAGGCTGAGAGTAAACACCTTTCATCTCATTGAATACAACACCTATTAGGAAAAAACTTATTAGGGAGAAAGAAAAACATACACATGTGTGATTTCAGTTTTCTAAAAAGAAAAATAGAAAAAACCTTTGTAGGTTATATCCTCAGTAGGATTGTTTAGCTCATAGTGCCATCCCTCTTGTTGAAAAGTCTGAAAGTCCTCCACACATTTTGGGAAGAAAACAGCATCCAGATACACATCGACCAAGTTATAGAAGTCCTACACGAAAAATGATGGAAATAAATTACATAAACAATAAATTCAGGGGAGAAGATCACATCCACTATTGCACTAAAGAAAACCTTACCTTAGAATTTGTGGAAGCAACTGGATAGCAAGTTCTATCTGGGTATGTGAATGCGTTCAGAAATGTGTGTAAGCTCCCTTTCAGCAGTTCAACAAATGGTTCCTTCAAAGGATACTTTCTTGAACCACACAATACGCTGTGTTCCAAGATGTGAGGAATTCCAGTTGAATCTTTCCTGCATTTACAATTAATATAGAGAATTACAAAATGCTAACTTTTACAAGGGCAACTATAATATACCAACTCATGATTGAGAAAGTGGATATGCAGGGAATTTCCTATATTTACAGTTTAGTCAAATAATAGAATCCTAGACTAATTACAAACATATCAATTGGCCCATTAAATTGGTTCAACTTCACCAATTATACACAACGTTCTTAGCGCCCAGCATCAGTCACACTGCAACCGAATTAAATTGATTAAATGAATAGGCTATGAATTTTGAGGCAATTACCAAAAACAACGAAACCGCACATAAAACTGTGCTGGCACAATAGGAAGCATTTATTTGCAAATTTTGAAGTTAACAAAATACAGATGGCAAAGATCACTAATTTCCAAGCATCATCTATGGAAAAGCAATGGCCCCAACCATTTATAAATTCAAAATTTAAGCATCCACTTAAATAAATTATTATTCCACAAAATGATTACAGGAGAACTAATCTCTGTCAGATATGAACACGTATTAGCATAAGTTATAAACAACAATGTCCCAAAATTACATATCAATCAACCCAATCTAAAGCACAAACAAATAAATGGAGTTTTAGACTTACGGTGGGGTTCGGAAAACTATGCCGAAGACCTTATTCTCATCGTCATTCAATACTGACATGATTTCAGCACCAGTCTTCTTATGCTTGTAAAGAACAGCTCTCGACTTACACTCTTCAATAAACTGTTCCGATACTTTCTCGAACCCAAGCTTCTGGGCAACATCATCATCAACTCCATAAACTTCTGTAACAAACACAAAAACACAATACTCTGATTGGGCTACTAAAAAGCCAATATAAAATTCACTTCAATGCCCAATTTGAAGTTCCCAAAAAAAAAAAGCTGCTAAGTTGCAAACTACAAAGAAAATGTTCAATACTCAACTGGGGACTAACAGTAAGCTGGCAATGTTTCTCAAATATTAACCTGTGGGACCTCAAACTATCAGTAATTCCTATTAGCGCCCATATCTTTATTTGTTACCAATTTGAGCAAATCTAGTCATCAGATATCAATACATGCATCGAAATGTTCGGTTTGAGATGGAGAAGAAAGATTTGGGGCGTGACATATTTCTAGTTGGGACTCATTTGGTAGGAAAAAGAAATCGTTTTGAATGTCTCTGTTATCTAATAAAAGTTCCCATTTTTAGAACACAACCAATAACATAAGATTTAGGGAGGGAAAATAGACCGACCAACAGAAAAGTTACTTTTTTAAAGGAAAATTGTGCATAATCATGCAAAAAATAATAATTGTTAGGTTATTTCGATTTTACCCAATTCACAAAGAAAGGTTATTATTTCTTTTTATACATGTTGGTAACACAGTTTAAATCAAACTACATTCCCTTAGGGTGTCAACTGCCAACAAACCGAACCCAATATTAATGTAATCAAGCACGACTTCCTTTTGAAGCACAACTCAACTCGAATTCAAGTTGAGTGTTGTGCTCGAACTAGACTCAATTGAAGAAATCAAATGCTCAAGCTCGGCTATGATTCATGCTCAACAATAATATATTACTCCCTCCGTACACAAATAATAGTCAACACTTTGCTTTTGCACACAGTTTTAGCATGGTAGAAAAGTAGCTTTACTTTATATTAGTTGAATAGGATTTACCAAATTTACCCCTTTTAAAGTAAATATCTTATTTTGTCTTAAGTGATTGTTGGGGGCTAATGATGGTAATATGCTCTATTTTTAAATTTCAAAATAGAAAGCGGGCTATCAATTTTGAACATGCATAATGAGGAAAGTAGACTATTACTTGTGGACGGAGTAGTTTTTTCAAATAAACACAAAAAACTAGTGGACGTCTTAAAACTTTTAATATTTTTAGGCCAAATCACCATGACAACTTTTAAGTAGAAATGCGGAAAAACTTGAGTTTGAAAGTTACAATCAAACAAGCCTTGAAAGTAAACCACCACATGCGAATGCCACATAAGGTGCAACCTGTAGTTCCTTTCCGAATTGCCTGAATTTTAAAGAAAATGAGATTCCGACAGAGTTTATATGTTGTTAATAAGCATCAAGGTGTTCCCCTTGATATGCTTTATATCATTCTACCATACTCGTTAACTTGATATATATATATATATATATATTTTTTGTAAGCATGTAACCATGCACCAAAGTATTGCCATGCAATGAAAGGTTGACCTTAGATATATCTCATGGAAGTTACTAAACAACAATGAAGTACCCTACGTCTAACATGCAAATATTGACACATAATGCTCTACTCTACTCAGAGTTCGCTATCGCATGGAAGTTCACTGAAGTTGAGACTCAAGATCATAACATACAATTGTTCTAAACTTAGAAGTTCCCAAAAGAATACCGATATCACCTGAAGCTCTCGTCTTCCGATTTAAAATTTGAAGTTCATTGACATATATACTTCTCATTCAACGAAGCAAATAACTACATCAATTTTGTATTGTACTTTGTGCTAAGATAGTACTCAATCTATCTTTCCTAGGAAAATATGTTTCTTTTTAGCAAAGAAAAAATATGTTAAAAAATATTAGTAAATTTACATTGTTACACTCGCATTACAAGAAAACCTAAACTGGTGCAAGCAATGTGAAAGAAGCTTGGCTTCTTTGGTTAGCCTCTCTGCCTGTGAAGACAAATTTTACCTTAGCTACCACGCAACAATCCATGAACACCAAATCTAAAACAAAGAAAGGGGAAAGTGACTATATATTTGATCTAGTATATAGCACTGGTACTAAATATTTGCATATATTTTAATGAAAGATATCACATGGATTTCAATTCTCAGACATTTGTGGAAAGATGTTATAATTATTTCTTTATGATAAAAATAACTCTATGACGAGTGAAGTGTCATTGGAAATTGGAATACATCCTTCTATATGAATTCTTAAACACCTAATTTAAGAAAACCGGTATAACCCTTTGTGTTCTCCACCAAGTAAAATTTCAATTTTAACAAATTGCTAGTGTAAAGAAAATAAGTGACAATTACAAACCATTAACGGAATCTTAAGCACATTAGTGCGATATAGTCCATGTATGACAATTAATATGTTGTGAGTTTTATGAGCATCACGCTTAAAACCCATTGTGAAAACAATGCTATATATAAAGTCACAAATATGAGCAAGCTAGTGTGGCATTGATCCTTGAAAATCATCTGGTTTAAATTTCTGGACAGTACAGTACTAGGTAAAAGATTCCACGAGTAAACAAATTATATGTTTGGGTTAAGTTTAGTACCTGAAATTTTGCCTTGTAAAACTTTCCATACATTCCAAGGCGGATCAGCCTTTATGAACATGACATATGTCATTCATAATTAATCACACGAGATTGCAAGAATATATACCTGCAGCAAGATGTATACATATTTGTGAAGGCATTAAGGACAGTGGTTATGTTAACCGGGCAAGTAAGTTACAGCAATTAAAAATGAACCAATAAAAGACATTAATTGAGATGAATCATATATAGCAAAAGAATAAGGACGTAATGTGAAAATTAAACAAATTAAGATAAAACGTACCCTTATATGGAAGCTCCTTCAGGGTTGGTGTTTTGCAGAAGGGTGCAGGCATGCATGCCTGCCCAGGGAAACGCAGAATGCAACAATAACGCCATGGCAGCTACTACAAGAAACCCTCCCTCTCATTTTAGAACTAATATTTTTGGAATTTTGGAATTTTGCTATGTCATTTCATTTTTACACTCGGAGAAATCAAAAAAATTTTGCTAGCTAGCTAGCCATGAGATGTTCTCCCTCCGTCCAAAATTAATTGGATACTTTGCATTTTTTGATGTTGAATCATTAAAAATCAAATAGATTATCACTATTAACCCTTCAATTAATAATTAAGGAAAATGAATACAACGGAAATTTATAAGGATGGTTTTTATTTTACATAAAACTGTGTGTTAGTCAAAATGTGTCATATGGACGAGGCACAATACTAGTTAAAATAATGAAAGCGAGAATCGTGATAGGAAACGAAAACGAGAAAGGTCCCCCCAAGAATATATGGGAAAAGAAAATGATATTATCTATATTTAAATAAATAATTTGTGAATCATCTTCAAAAGTAGTTAGAAATACTCAAAAATATGTTTAATCACAAAGATATTTCTTTCAAATTTTAAAATAAAATAATTGTTGCCAATTTCTTAATTGCAAAGAAATATTGGAAAGCGAGTTTCTGGCATAAATATGAGAAACAAAGAGCTACCGCTGGAAACGGCTTCTAGAGTAAACGAGTATATTATGTCCAACCGAGTTTTTCCGGTAACTGTGGGACGGAGGGAGTAACTATATAACCATATGACAATATCTTATATGCGCGCGCGCATATATATATATATATACTCGATATGAAAAGGATGTACATACATACATACATCTACTGTAAATTTATGGCCTTGCAGACAGGGAAAAAACAGAAAGAAAAAGAAGAAGAAAAACTGATTTTGAAATACCAGAGCTGGGATGAAGATTAGTAATGTCTCCAGGTCTTACATAAATCATGTATTTTGATGAGATATTTGTCGCTAGCTATTCTGTTATTGTAAAGAGAGAAAATGAAAAGAGTTGAATGAATATTCGGAAAGAGTAATTCCCACCTTCCTGTTATATTTCCCCCTTGTCAATTAACCATTTCTTAAATGTCTTCCACGGATCAAACCTCGTCCTCCTCTTTGTACTTGTTCTTCATTTATATAGTTTCTTCCTTTCTCTTCTTTGTAATTAATTGGCTCATGATGAAGAAGTCCACAAGGTATATGATACCCATTCACGAGGAAAGTAGGTTTTATATGGAATTGTGTTTTTGTTTCTATGGAAGACCTTTGGCTTTGTGGTGGTTGTCTGTCATTGTTGTGGTGTTGGGTGTACTGTACTCGGAGTGGAATTGTGTTAGATGATGAGGGGAGGAGCCACCATTATTGTACGATCTTAACTGAACCAAGTGGCTAGGAGGAGGCGACGACATTACTACTGTTATGTAGCACCAATATTGGGAGGGCAGGATGGTAAAACCACGTTAATTCTCCTCACACTCTTCATCGACGGAGATGGGGCAATCCATGTTGACCCCAAATAACCTGAGCCTCTTAGCTGCTGTTTTTCCTTGTGCCACTGGCACTGACTTCAGCAACACCTCCTCCTCCTGCTGTTGCTGAGTATCTACCCTTTCCACACCTGCATCACTGCCTGATGATGAGGGAAATAGCATTATTCGGGTGGTTGATGATGCTTGATGTTGTTGTTGAGGGGAAACTTCAGTTGTTAGTACTGGTGCTGATCTAAAGTAAATTCCGTTGCTACTAGGGTTGCCAATTCCACCATAGTAGTTGTTGTAACGTGTGGTTTTGAAATTAGGGGTGTGTCTAGATGGATGACAGTAATGGTCCCCTCCATCACCACCCCATCCTCTTCCTCTCAAAGGTGTGGTGGCATGACCCGGCAAGGAGAGCACAGGAGGAGGAGGAGGAGGAGGACGA
>MKEJ01054469.1:0-10367 GCA_001753735.1 Embelia ribes
CTATTTTAACAACCATGTATATATATATTTATATATATATATATATATACACACACGTGTGTGTATAAGTTAAAAATAAAAATTTTCATCGCATACCACTAGTAAGATATGACCTTATTTGATAACATAAAAAAATATTTTACCCCAAATAATCAATTTTATTATTTTAAAATAATATATAAAATATATTTAGAAATAATTTATTGAGTCTTTATCGAATCTAGTCGAGTATTTGGTTCTCTTTATCAATTCGATTTCGAGCACAAAAATGATACTCGTGTTCGAATAATACTCGGCTCGATTAGAGCAACATTGGGCTCGACTCAACTCGTTCCCACCCCTACTCAAAACCAACCACAACTAACTCATAGTAAAAATTGTTACCCCATTCTTAATTGTTAAAACCTTCTTTTTTACTGAAAGAAAGGAGAAGATGACTTACCATTTCCAAGGCCTTTCGGGTACCTTCATCAATTGGGAACAACTGGAGCTTTAGTTTGACAGAAGTTTGAGCATTATTGTCAACAAATGAATTTGGTGAAGGAGCAGAACAAGAAGGCACATCGCTCCCAGCAGGATCAGAAACAATTTGGTCTAGAAAGTAGAGTTTTAAATTAGAGAATGTCAACATATCCTGCATAATGTCATGTACAACCTCCCACTAATTCGTTATTAGCAGAAATAATTCAATGCTCCACTTATCTGCATAAGTACTCAACAATGTACCTTGGACTTCGTCAACCTCTTTATCAATGGTTGTACGCTCCAAGTGCTCCGCAGCTTCAGCAACCAATGAGACTCCAGCAATTGCAGCCTTTTCCCATCTTTTATATGCAGCTTTTGAGGCAGTAGCTGCTTAACATAAGGTGACACCCATACAGGAACAATGAGATGACAAAATTTACAAGTACAGGCAGAGAAACGGAAATGACTAACAGCAAGCAAATGGGAAATCAAACTGGTGAAGACATATACATGCACCACTAGACATACAGCAAGAAGTAGTTTAGGTTCCAGTTGGAGAATAGGTAACTTAGTTGAAAGGATGTGAAAAAAAGGAAAAAGGTATCTGACTCAAAAGCTCCACAGAGACATATCATCTCCAATTCCAAGTGTCACACGAAAAAGTTATGGGCTCAAACAACTCCCCACCTCCTTTTTCCTCCTCTCCCACCTCCCCTCTCTTTCTCCAGAAATCAAATAAATAAAGAATAAAAAAAAACTAATGCCCCCATGCTCAAAAAATAAAATTAGTTCGAATGAGCAACCTTCTACACACCTACTAGAAGGAGTCGACTCCTCAAAGCGTCAAGAACATGCAAGAATCTATGACAACTAGTTGCTAGCCTAGAGAACAAAATGATATAGCCAAATACTTCGGGTATCTAAAGGCAATGCATCAGCTATTGAAAGTAAAGGCAGTACAAATGAATCTCATTGTAATTTCTATCTGTTATGAGCAAGCAAAACAATGACCATGCATTCTAAAGCTTGCCTATGCATAAGGTGAAACCACTAGCAGTAGACAGGCAAATTTTCAACCAAAAAGTGCACAAGCTAAATTAAGGTAGCCGAAAAATCGAGTTAGCAAAAACCAAACTGCATATCAAATCAAGGTTGACTATGAACAGTCAATAGCAGAAGCAGTCACTAAACACCCTTGACCTTAAAGGACCTCAAAGGAGTCATATACTTCATTTGCCATTGTACTTGTTAAAAAATATAAAAACTAAAACAATAAGCACACATGGTTAGTTTCAAATCATGAAATACACCTGGTTTTCTCCGCTGCCTCACTGTTGATGCTGGGAAAGACTCTGATTTGCAATTCTTACGATTAATTCCAATATTTACATTGCGCTTTAAAGAAACTTCTTTCACAGAGTTAGATTGTTGAATATTCTGGCTGTCAACAAGAACCAGTCTAACTGCAGGACCGTCATGCACTGATGCTCGTCCCTGATGAGAGACAACTATTGGTGTAGTAGGTGAACAATTTTCCCGTTGAGAAGGCTGTTTCCTTTTATACTTTTTTCGATCTTTCAAGAGTTGGTTCTCCTTCAAGCCAACATAAACTAATTTAACATTTTCTGAAAAAACAATTTTTAACATACATGCAAACAATCATCTAATAATGATAGTCCGACTAACCAAAGTCTCTAAAAATATCTTGAATCTTCTTGGTTTCAGGTGTAGCTTTGAGGATTTGCAACTATACTTTTCGAGCAAAGTCCACCTGTACAAAGAGATTATATCATGCCAGAGATCACCTGGACTTGAACAATCTACCAATACATTCGAAACATAGTTGTACAGGTCAAGACATGCTATTTGAAAATTTTGATTTACACCAGGCATTTATGGCAATCATAGCTGTATAGCCATATAAACGTACTAAATAATACCAAGCTCAAACTAATTTGAACAATTTACCACATCAGAAACAAATATTCATTAAGTAGAAGGCAACATTAAAACTTACCATCGGAGCATTGCAGCATTAGTATCTTTGGAGTTTCTGGCATCAAGACACACTTCAGGGCCCAGTAGCTTGTTCATGCGCCTTAAAAGGCGATAATAATAATGTCTAACCTACAAAATGCCAAAACAGGCAACTTCAACCCACTATAAATAGAAAATTTATGAATAAAGAATTCATCATCAATTAAAATACCTGATCCTTGTTTTTACTGGGAACACGACCAGTGATCTTTTCAAAATTCTGTTACAGGAAATCATAATATTGCATTAGTTTGTATCCAGAAAAACAAATCCAAATCCAAGTTCCTAGACTACATCCCATCATACCTTTCCAAATTGCCGTAATGCATTGAAGAACATTTCCTCTTCTTGGCGTGTCCAAGCAGCCCATTGGCGTGTGGGTTTTTTACCTCCAGAGGAAGCTGCAATAAAAGGTGCAGTTTTACAATTTCAATTAAATAACATGTATCTTATAGAAAACTAATACAAGAAACGGGAACAAAGACAAATAATAAAGGAAAATGTACCTGGCTGTAGTTCATCAAGTTTTTGAGCAGAAGTGGTCCCACCACAACCACACTCATTAATTCTGATATTCGCAGGGTGAGTGTTTGCCTCATGGTCTAGGGAAACCTGTGGTTCCATCTGTATCCTGCTGAAGACATCCGAATCAAGTTCTAAGTCCCATATTCTCGCTAAGAAATTTTAAATAAATGATATCAAGTCTTCAATGCTGCAATTAAAAGATGCCGAGTCCAAACTTATAATGAAAAGAATGATTAGAATCCGAAAGCCAAAAAACACCAATAAACACAGAGGTAATCTTCTGATGAGATCAATGATCTCCCACCCAAAGAAAAAAAGAAGGGTTTAAAGGGCATAAAAAAAGAAAAAAGAGGACGTAAACCAAGATGGCTGCAAATATATGAATAGATCAATGGGCAGGACCAGGGAGAGCTTAAATAACCTAAACGCATTACAAAAGGCATTCTAATCCCAGTATGTATACATGTAGGCTCAGGTAAAAGTTATTTTCTCAGTTTCATATTGAAGTTGATAATGCAATACAGAGTATCCTATGTTCATTGTCCATCTTATGACAAGACTAACATAACAAGCTAATTCAACTTTCCAAAAATTAAAATAAAAATAAATGAGTGCTTTTGATGCCCATTAAATCGTAACACGATGTCAAGGCAACAAGCACGAGATTGCTTACCTACAACATAAATACGGAATCACTTTAATTGTCTGATGTCTATAAAAACTACTGCATCAATAGCATTTCCTATACAAAATTAAGCATTCATACGACAAATTCAATCCAATCTACATTCTAAATTACCCATAAAATAAATTGACTTCAATAATAAAGCCACAATAGCAGCATCTGAGTCTCAATTACATGATTAATTAAGCATCTCCTTCATGAACTAAACCTTCAAATGAAAATCCTAATTATCTACAAGTTAAATAACCGTGAAATAAAATTAACCAATCCGCAGCAGCCGGGTCTTAATTATATGACAAATTAAGCATTTCCCATACAAATGAAAATCCAATTTAATCCGCGTGCTAAATTACCCCCGAAATAAACCAAGCCACAGCAGCCTGGTCTGGATTAAATTAACAAATTAAGCCTTCATATTGTAAATTCAATCTAATATGCATGCTAAATCACCATAAAACAAAACTAAAAATAACCAAGCAGTAGAAGATAGGTCTAAATTACTTGACAAGTCATCTGAAATTCGAAACCCAGTAATTAAAGCAGCTGCAGTGAGAAATATGCAACTAATAACTCACCAGAGAGAGAGAGCGATAACCTTACCAGTAAGGGAAAGAAGCTGAAGGAGGGAGCGAGAGAGAGAGAGAGAGAGATTCAGGAGAAACTCAGAACGAAAATCATGCGATTGAGTTCAAAATCGAGAGACGAACGCGAAGCCCTAATTTCACGAAAGATGGAATCAATTTCCGGACACAAATGTGTCTTGACCCCCACTCTCACAGCCCCAACGCGTGGCAATCAACACATTCCCTTTGCTCCTCTGGATACTATATATATAATTATTAAGCGATTGTTTAATCTCGACCGTCCATTGTTGTTAAAATTGGGTCTGTGGTCTGCAACTTTGTAGTTTTGATCTGGATCATTGTAGAAAAAATCCAAAGCCTCGTATTAGAAGCGTTGTTATATATAATTTGTGTGCCGACCACATTATTTTTATTTAGATTATCGGTATTTTTACTAACAACACCAATTAGGCTGGTAGTTGTTGCAGTCCATTAAAGATTGCAGCCATTGGCCCGTGTTGTTGTAATGGCCGTTACAAAATTATACAGGGTAACATAAATATTTGTAATGGACGGTTTAGATTATAAGGTGCTCGTGTGGATAACATTTGTTCAATATCGATGGTTCATTGTTGTAACAATTATAACAATTTATGTCCCGTAAAAGTTATATTTTGTCGGACGTTTGAGATTATAAGATGCCCATTTGGATAATCCCAATTACATGGATGGGTAGTTGCCATCGCATTCGGTCTTGGTAACACTAGTGCCTATGAATTACATGTGTTTGGCTTAACAACAATCATAAGGTGATAGATCCTGTATTTTCAAAAACCCCACTGTGTAGGATCAATAATCGCTTTTGCTTTTCACTTTGGACAGGTCAATCTCGATTGTGCTTAATAAGAACAATGATTATAATGTCATGTTACTGCAATAGATGTGCTTGTAATGGATGGTGAAGATTATGGAAGTCGTCCATTTGGATATTAGCAATCTCATGGGCAAATGGTTTCCATCGTTGTCCACTCTTAGTTACAGTAATGCCAATGGATCACATGTGTTTAGTTAACAACAATATAAGGTGATAATTGTGCAGTCAATACATACATAATATCTCTTCAAAAGCCCTAAAGCATGGCATATACATGCTATTTTTGCTCTCTTTTCAATCTCAACCTTTTGAACTTTTTTCCTGACACTACGAACGCATTATGGTGGTTGATTATGATTATCACCCTTTCGATGACTATAATCATATATGGTTATGATTGTCATCATTATTCAATGCTTGAATGTATTAACTACATTTCATGCATTAATCAGTTATCACCAAACAATATACATATTAAAGCCGATGCAATCGCGTTACACTGGCGAACTATAAATAACATTATAACATGCATCTTTCAACAATGCCAATATAATGCGCATGGACCATCTTTTTGGTTGGTGATGCTAACATCCCATATTGTTTTGGTATTAGTAGGGCTACTATCAAACGATGTATGCCATTTTGTTAATCGCATCCAAGTAAACTCAATTCAAATCCATTTTATCTAGGCGACTTGGAGTTCGAACAAATCATAATTTTTGTAAGATGTAAAGTTATTTTAGGCAAACTTCCTTGATCCCTTCTATACGAGTCAAAATAGATTTTCCTCATATTCTTATTCATGCTATTGTCATCTCTTCCCTTGAAAAGCTGCATAATTTACTTTAATGTACCATAGTCCAGAACAATCATATCATATAGTCCAGAACAATCATATCATATCATATCACATACAATAAACTAAAAGCAGAACATCTACGTTAGGTTGCGATAAGTAACACCCTAAAAGAATGACGTGTGTCAGCTCTAAATTACTATTATCATTATTATTGTTATTAATAGATGAAAAAACAAACTCATGGAAAATTAAATGACATTCATTACATAAAAATGTTTCATTTAATTCTTAAATTCTCAAATAAAATTGAAACGTTAGAATATATTATATCTTATCATATACAATAAATTAAAGATGGAGCTTTTGCATAATATTGCGCCAAGTGGTGCCCCTGACTTGGGGACACGTGTGCAATATTAAAATATTAATTGGCCTTCTCATATAATAAATATAGTTATTCAATTTATTATTTCAATGCATTGCCATTTCTTAAAATGATTTCAATTAAGGGGTGCATTAATAAATTTAATTTAACATTATTGGTAAGGGACAAGAGCAAGTTTTACATACTATATACATATAATTTTTACATCATATCATATCGTGTACAAAAGAATGTTGTTACATTGCGACAAGTGGCGCCTTAAGAGAATGACACGTGTCTACTCTCAATTACTATTATCATTATTATTGTTATTAATGGATGAAAAACAGCCTCATGAAAAATTAAATGATATTTATTATATAAACACGTTTCATTGAATTCCTAAATTCTCAAATTTTAATTTTTCCATTCACAATTTGCAATATCATATAAAACCTGTTGTAATTCTCATTTAATATCCAATTAAACTTAACAAAAAGGGCATTTTTCTTTATAAATAAGTCCACGTTGGAAAGGAATAGACACACATTAAGAGATTTTTCACAAATTCTTTCATATACTCTTTCAACCCATTTTATCATATATGAGATGGGATGATTCTTACCCAAGCTTACATATATAAAATAAAAAGGTACAAGTTTTTAGTTTGTATTTATTTCAAAAGAGATAATATCAAACTCTGTCATATGACATTTTTTTAAGTTTTGATTGAAATTTAACCTTTTGTTTATTAAAAGTTGATTCTTCATTTGATTGACCGATTTTTCTTTACCAATTATATGCCATAGTTCATTTTCCTTATGCTTAATTAGTACTGTTATTACTCATTAGGAGGCATGCATTTAAAATTTTGTGATATTAGCATAAATAGAATCAAGTTAAATGCCTACACCCCCTATATTTATGAAAATGACTATTGTGCAGATAGAAAATTATAGTTTCGCATAATTATCTATGGTGTAAATTTATTGGTTTTTTCTTAGTTTTATATTTATTTTACGGACAAGGTAGGGTCATGAAATGATGTGTTTGGGCAAAAATGAATTACACAAGTTCCAAATATTGGATACTAGTTTATAGCCCTTGTGTTGCATGGGTTATTTTTAAATATATATATATTTTTTACTTGAGGTGTATAAAATTCCATTTATTTTTTAAAGTTAATATATAATTAAACATAAAAGTGAGATGATAATCATTTATCTAACTTGAATATTTATAATATTTCAATTGACACGCATCGAGTTACTTGTTAGTAATTTGTTATATTTTTCGGTTGAGTTTATTCCATAATTATAGATTTTAAATTTATACTTGACACAATATTACCGCACAAATAATCACAGTTCAAATGGAAGACCCATTTAGTCGTACAAAACGTTCAATAGAGTAACCCAAAGGAAAATATAGGAAAAAAAATGAAGTACCTTCACACATTAATATTACAATGTCACATCAAAATAATAATAAATAAAAAAATTCCAACCATAATAAAAATAATTGTCCATCAATATTTCTATATGTGTTACAATTCATAAATATATTTTTCTCTCCCTAAATAAAAGCCAAAAAGTTTTAAAATATTACCAATGACAATATTAATTGGTCTAATTTGATATTAATCGAGTTTGAACAACTCTATTTAGATACAATTCATATAGTGTTACTTTTGCATTTGGCAAAAAAAATATATGAATAGTATGACTTCTAGTAAAATATGCATATGCACCGTTAGATATTATTATCAATTCATGCATTTCTATTTTTCTTTCAGTGTGAGAGACTAGACATAACAAATTAAAAACACAAAAAATTGAGGGACATAGAGAGACAGATGGGCGACAACTCGATGCACTTTAATTTTCAATCATGTGTTTGTTAGTCAACCCATTGGGGGAAAAAAGAAGGAAAAAAAATCATTCAATTATATTTTAATTTGTTTTTTCCTTATTTTGGTAGATATACACGATTTTATTTAAGAACAACTAAATCTTTTTATTTTGTACATGTTGAACAACGTGAGCACCACTTGCATAGAGCAATTACATGATAATTATTCAATCAATTAAAAAAATGATATGCAATAAACTCTGTAAAGTATTAGAAAAGAAGAATTACCCTATTATTAGTAGAAATAGAATATAAAAGATAAAAGAAGATATGCATATCGATTATATACCTCTTTAACAACAATATAGCATGATGCAATTGATAAATTTTTCCTTAGGCACAAAAAAAAAAAAAAACTTATCTTTTTATAAAGCTGTAAGTGGACAGTCGAGATAATCTCCTAAGAATAATAATATAATTTACAATTATTTGAGAGATGAGATTGAAAGAGGTTGGGGTATAAAAGTGTTGGGGGAAATATTTTTCTTTTCTCTATATACAAATAATTTTGGTGGTAGTTTATATTTTGCTTCTAGTTGTTTTTTAAGTAATGTAGATGCTTTATTTTCTCAATTAATAAAAAAATTCCGTTTTCCAAGTTATATGCAACGTTTATGCTTTATTTTTGTCATCTTATTTACACCATAATCGATACATATTTATGAAATTATATTCATTAATTTATTTTTTACTTAACCAATGTAAAATGTACATATGTCAATTAATTAATCATGTCACTTGGCGCAATACCGTGCAATGACTCTGTTTTTAGCTTATTGTTTATGATATGATATGATATGTATTGATTTAATCATTTTTTTTATATAATTGTAGTCAAATAGTAACTGATATATCATTACAAATAATAATTAATTTCACAATCAATTATATTTGTTATGAAAAAATTAAATATCAGTCGCTAACTCTTTTAACTTTAAGAAAATTATTATATATTTATTATATATGATATGATAATTGTCATTAATGTATACATTCAATTGTCATTAAAAAAATTCTATTACTTATTTTTTATTATTAATTTTAAATCAATTTAATTTTATTAATTTAATTATTCATTAACTTATTTTTTATTAACTAATTTATCTTATTATCCTTTTGTTTTTACTATCAATAGTATCATATGCATATAACATTTTCTTTTATTGTTAGTAATTATGTACGCTTTTTTTTTTGAGAAATTATGTATGCAATTTTGAATGCATAATTGTGTATGTCTTAACCGTTAAGAAACGTTAAAGATAAGTCAATAATTAAATTAAATTTATTTTATTAATTAAAATTTAATGTTTATTAATAAAGATTAATATAATTATTTTAGTCATGGTAAATGAAAAAGAATTTATATATTTTATATTCAATTGTCATTAATTTTCATCAATGTATACATTCAATTGTCATTATAAATTCTTCATTAACTTATGTTGTATTAACTAGTTTTAAATTAATTTAATTTTATTAATTGAAATTTTAATATTTATTAGTGGAAAAGTTTATACGTTTCAAAAATATAGAGCGTCAATTTGTGCAATTCTAGCTCGAAGGCTCTATTTTTATATTATTGTATATAATATATGATTTGTTATCCATACAAAAATCCTCAAAATTTTATATTTTATATTTTACTAAATTTCCATTTTCTCCCAACATAATAGCTTATATTTCTCTTACAAAAATATGTTCTAAATAATCTCGGAAATTCCTAGGATGTTAAAAATTTCCATTCATAATTCAAAAATTTTCTGAAAAAATGTCCTGAAGCCTAAAAATTATCATTTAATCACTTATAAAATTTATAAAATTCAGCTGAAACTAATTTTTACCAAATTTAAAATATTTTGAAATGATAATTTGTAACTATTTTTACCAAATATGATTTTTATTAAATTATTTTATCACAACACTAGAATTGATGTTTAAATTTTTATTAAATAAGTTATTAATTCTTCATAAATGATGGGGCGAGGCTCCCCTTATATATTAGAGAGAGAGAGAAATTTGAGATTCTCTATTGAATAAGAAAGCGAAGGAGATTCCTAGGGTTTCAATATGTTGCAGAGCAAGTCATTTGTTCGTAAAACCAAGCAAGGCAAAGTTGTCAAGGTCCGTTTTTTGCTTTATTATTA
>MKEJ01054470.1:0-12756 GCA_001753735.1 Embelia ribes
TAAACTTTATTTCTTCAGTCACCGTACATTAATCGTCTCAAAGGCGGACGCTGAATTGACGATATCTGTAAACTTGTTTCTGTCACAACAAACATCGATCAAAAGATATCGAGAATCTCGAGGATCGGGCGATTACAAAGGGGACACGACCCTCGGTTGAGCCACAACTCCCTCGAACACACCCTACAAAAAGTGTGCCCACAGGGTATAAACGCTGCACCCTTCTTCCTACCCATGCACACGCAACACACTGTATCGCTCCCCTGTCCCGGCCCAGCATTCTCCTTGTTTTCGGTCTCCAGATTCTCACCGTCCGTCTCGTGGAGCAGCCTCATCAGTGACATCCTGGACGGTGTCGCGGGTGAGGTTCCTACTATTGGGTCGCTGTTGGGCCTTCTAATTTCCTGGGCCGCTAGGCTTTCCCCACTGTCCGAGTCCTGGGCTGCCCGGAACTGCCGCTCCACAGCCAATGCCATAGCCAGGTTCATCCCCGTCACCGCCGCCATTGGCGGTGATCGGCCGTCACAGCTGTGTACAGTGGACGTCTCGGCCGAATCTCGGGTTGGGATCATGGGCTCTATTTGTGGCCTTTCTTCATCATCGAGAGCACTTACGGGGCCGAAACCCCAGTGAGCCCCACAGCAGCCGAATCCGCTCAGTCCCAGCCTTTCCTTCAGGCCCCTCCGCCTCTCCACTCGCTCCCCACCGTCCATTCTCTCTCTCAAAAATTCGAAGATTGTTCTCTCTCCTCTTTCTCTCTCACTGCACTGCAATCCCAAAACCACAATTTCACCAGTTTGACTCATTTTTTGCACAAAATTAATCGAAAACAGAAAAGAAAACAGATTATTATAATGAACTACAAAAGGTTAAATCCTAATTCCATAATTTCACCAATTTGACTCATTTTTTTTTTACAGTACAAAATTAATTGAAAACAGAACGAAAACAGAGATAAAAGAACTACAAAAAGATAAAATCCCAAAACCATAATTTCAGCAATTTGACTCATTTATTATAGCAAGCAATCAAAACAAAAACAAAGAAAACATTTTTATAAACTATAACTAGAAAAATACTAAATCCTGAAACCATAATTCATCAATTCGACTCATTTTTGTCAGAAAATAATCAAGAAACGGAAACGAAAACAGAGTGACTAAATAAGCTGCTAAAAATTAAATCCCAGAACCATAATTTCGCCAATTTGACTCATTTTTTGTGCATAAAAACAAATAACACACTAAAGCGGTGTAAAAATAGAACTTGAAAAAAAGACAAATCCCAAAACCATTATTTAACCAATTTGATATATTTTCGACAGGAAATCAATCAAAACACATAAAAGAAAGCATAGTGAGATACTAAACTAATAAAAAATTGAAATAAGTATTTGGTAAAAAGAGGTCGAATTGAATGAATCGAAATTAATACTTACGGGTTGGGAAATGGGGTAGAGGTGGACCGTGCAAATCACGTGACTATCTTCACGAATAAGAGCAACTCAATGAATTTAATTGAGCAACAAAATGAAAATGACAGAACAGAGCATGAATGGGATGAGAGAGAAACGGTGGAACGTCGTCCAAAGAAAGATTATTGAATCAATAATGTGTGGGTTTTGGGAGCATTGACCGCTCCGTCATTGATTAGAGAGAGAGAGAGAGAGAGAGAGAGAGGAGAAACAGAGTGCAAAATAGAAGAAGAACAAGAACAGAGGAGGATGAGAACAAACGGAAAAGGGAAACAGAACAAGCTCACCCGATTTGATTTGATTTTATTTTATTTTTCATTAAATTAGACTTTCATTTTTTTTTTTATTAGAGAATATCTTTTTGTTTGAAAATGAATTTATTTGTTTTCATTGTGCAACTCGGGAATATTTCTTCGAATCATATAGTAGTATTTAGCTTTTTAATAAGCATATAATATATTTAATTTGTTTAATTGGCCATTAGCTTGTGGCTTGGGTGTGGTTTGTGGCTTGTGGTGTTTTCTACTTTAAACTGAATTGGTTTTTGTTCTGCCGGAGCTGCCACATTTAACCTCTAATAAAATTATTGATTTAAAAAAAAAAAAAGGCTATTAGCTAGTGTAGAAATTTCTTTTTCTATATAATGGGTTCATTTTTAGTTTTTTTCCTCAAAAAAGTCTAAAAAATATTAAATCAATAATATATACATTATATTATAAGTATATCGATCTAAGTGTATGAGAACTATACTAATAAAGACATAGAAAAGTTTAACCCAATGGTTGGTCTAGTGGTCGAATGACCGGTACTTATGACTTCAGGTATGAAGGCGGGAAGTTCGATTCACATATGCCGCACTTGGTGCCACACCCCCTAGCTTGCTAAGCAGAACCCTGGTCAATGTTGGGAATTATCGTGAGTGCGAGGTACTGGACCCTGTGGACTAGTCGGACAACGCAAGCCGACGGAAACCACATATTTTAAAAAAAAAAGTTTAGAACCTGCTAAGTCATTCTTGCTCAAGAAAATCTCTAAAAGTATTAAATAATAGTACTATATGCATGCTATTGGCAGACCCGGTACGGGCCAGTGAGTAGTTGCGGCTCCCACCTCGGGAATTTGTATGGGATACATATATAAAATTGGATTTTTTTTTGCGATATTATAACTGCTAACTCTACTTAGAACAATTGGACTTGGCACCCTGTCAAAAAATCTTGGACCAGCCGAAGATATATACAATATATCCGGAGAGGGAGGGACCTTGCATTAATGCGAAAGAAATCTATTTGATAAGAGAAAAAAAAAAGGCAATATTTTTTTAACTAGAGAAAGGGGTAACAATAGGTTTCTTGTCTCGGAAATTCATCGTGGCAATTCTTTCTCATTCAGGAAATCAAATTCTGGAATGAAAAGATTGTTGGGCAGCATTTCTCGATATTCTTTATAGAAATAGAAATTAAATGAACTTTTAGATACACTGGTGGGCATAGTCGGCATTAGATTTTAGACCACATCATATGCACATACATATTTTAGACCACATCATATGCACATACATATTTTAGACCACATCGTATGCACATACATATTTTATCTAAAATGGGTTGGTTTATAAATTGTATTACACTGTCATTGGAGAGAAACTAAATTCTAATTATTTTCTTCTGTTTAAAATTTTTAATACAGGAAAAGAAGGCTTTTCTGTTTTGCCAGCAAGATCGGGCAATTCTATGCAGAGATTGTGATATTCCTATACATAAAGCCAACGAACATACGCAAAACCACAACCGATTTCTCCTCACGGGAGTTAAGCTCTCGGCTACTTCTTCTCTATACTCGCCCTCGTCATCATCAATCCCATCCTCTACCAAAAGCGTAAGCGATGGTGTGCCAAATCACAAGCCTACAGTAAACTCCATCAACAAGCCAGTGTCAGTCAAATTACCTGCAAACTCAAATCCACCAATAGTGGCAACAAATAGCGAGAAAGTGCTTCTGAATAATAGCAACAATCAGTTGACGAGCGTTTCGCAGTACTTGATGGAGATGCCAGGGTGGCACATGGAGGACCTTCTTGACTCCACCTCCCCTGCTTCCTTCGGTCTCTGTAAGGTTTGCAACTATCCCTTCATTGTTTCCCCAGTCCTGAGAAGTTTATAGTTATAAATTTTATGTAATGATAACTAGTCTAAACTATGGAAACTAACCTCTGGATTAGTTAGTCTCGCCCCTACCTTCAGGACAGATTAGTCTTGTACTTTCGGTCGAATTAGTTTGCGGTTGTCATGATCACAAGCTTAGTCCGAAACTTTAAAACAAAAATAACATACCAAATAGGGAACCGGGCAGGACTGTCCAAGAAGCTCGTGAAACAAGCGCCCCCTGAAACTTTTCTTGTTTTGCTCTCCACTTTGGATTAATTGATTAATAACTACTGCAGACTGGCAATGATATGACAATTTGGGATGCAAATTTGGAGAACAATCTGAGCCCAATTTCTTCATCTGAAAATTTTGGGATTTGGGTTCCTCAAGCTCCTACAACTTTATACTCAACTGAATACCCACCTTCAAATATATCATTTGGTGGTCAAGTTGGATGTAAGGAGAAGGAAACTAATTGCAACAAATCAAGCAAAAATTGGAGGGATGATAGTTCTTTCATGGTCCCACAGATTAATCCCCCTTCCTCTGTCGCCAAGAGATCTAGAACTTACTGGTAGCAAAAATCGCATGCTGATGTGACAGTCATCGGGTGGCGCTAGTTTAACCAGCACGCTCGCTAGTTTGACGCCGATGCCTCTCTCTTTCCCTTTTGTTTTTGGGTGTACTTTTCTTTTCTCTAGATTTCGTTTCCTTTCTTGGTATGTGCTTGTTGTGCTCTGTTTCTTGTCTCCATCATTTCCCTTGTACTAGCAGTTTGTTAGCTGCAGTAGAATATTTTTGCTTGTGTAGATATATCCTTTTGAGTAGTACAATCCTTGTACTTGCAGTTGAGTGGAAAATCCTCTAATTTTCTGAAAATCTTGAAATTTTGAACAAACAGCACAATCAGTCTGTATTTATTTCAGTGAAAGGTACCACATCTCTTTTGATCAATTTTAGTAATTTCATATGCGATTATTAAAGCAATTGGATAGACAAAGGGCAACGAAAAACAAGAATCTGATCTGGTAAACATGAGCGAAAAAGAGATCTCACATCAAACATGTATAAACAATGAAAGTATATATTTTTTTATTTTTAAAAAATTTTTAAATTTACTGTTCAATTAGATTGAGCTATGAATAGTGCTCTCTTATTTCAAAAGCTTGGATATTAGAAATTATCGTATCAGATATCCCAAATTGAAAATAATACTAAAGAAGGACAACGGCGCCCTATATTTTGGGAAGGATGAAATAATATTTGAAACTTTTCTTGATTTTAATTTCTAAAATTTAGGAGTAATCTCGACGAAGGGAGATAAAAGTTTTTTTAATTTGTTGTGCACACATTCATGTCCAGCTAGTGGGTGACACTTTGCAGACAAAGAAGGGGAGGAAGAGGATGAATCATGATTGTTGATGGCATTTAACTTTAGTACTACTAAAAATAAATAAATAAAGAAAGAAAGAAAAATAAATAAATAAATAAATAAATAAAGATAAATGGGACGAGATAAGGAGGGATGGTGACGGGGGTATGGCCGAGCAAGGGATGAAACTAAGTGTAGACAAATCTTGAAAATAACCTTAATTGGGTAGCGAACAATATACAAGAAATTTTTGTGCTTAATTAGTGTATTTTATAAACAAAGTTATAATAAAACGGGAATAATTTACTATAACTAATTTTAATAAAAAATAAATTAAAAATTGTGACAATATATTACTACGAATTTACTATATTCTATCCTTAAAAAAAATTCTTGTATGGAAATGACGAGGCGGAAAGTGACCACCATCACCACTCTACATCACTTCATAAAATGTCATTTTTGCCCCTACAAAGGAGAATTTGGGAGCCATTGGGTATTGCAATTTATATATAAAATTCTAAATTTTTTGAGGAGGTCAATTACACATTGCTAGAAAAGGAAAAAGATTAGACCGTATATTTATTGACGTAAAGGGCTTCATCTCCTACTTGGAAATCTAGATCTGCCATATGCAGAATAGGAATACGGTTGTACTCACTCATTCCACAAATAGTCCATATATTTTACATTTCTTTAATTAGAATGTGTAGTCATTACACAATTGGATGAGTTATTGCAAATATCTTAAGTGCATAATTTATTTTTTTAATTTAATTCAAAATTTAAAATATTGCCTTTTGACTTTTATATAAAATAATATCTCGTTTTGACTGTGTCAATTATCAATGGACAAAGAAAATAATATGCATCGTCGTAAATTTTTGTTATATTTTGGGGAGTGATCTAATTAATTTTGATAATTTGTCAAGATTTTAGTGTCACATCAGAAAGTATGATAAGCAATCCAATGATTATCATCTGAGTTGGTCTATGCATTACCACATCTGTTTGTACTTAGCACGACCCTCCGACGAGGACTTGGATTGGAGGGATTGGTATAAGTTATGGAACGATAACTGTACCCAGATTTAACTTTTGGACGTTTTCTAAATCAATTAAAAGATTGAGTTATTATCACCAAGCACTGAGATAAGATGGTAGGACTTAATCGGGATCTCAATTTCGAGTATCAGGAATACAGTTGTATTAAACTTTAGTAGGAAGAGTTTTACTATTCTTTGTAGTCCTGCCCGATTCTAATCCAAATTAGTTGGAGCCCGATGTACTTTTCGAATACCGAATGATTATACCAAAAGAAAAGATCAAGTAATTAGATTTCAAACCTTGTGGTTACATAATTCTGGCTTTTTAGTAAATTTTATTTAAGTATTTACATATCATAGTTTATTGTAAATTTCATAAGAGTGACTTATTTATTGTTTCTCTTCTTTTCATTTCGTCACGATAAGGCAGATGCTACAATTCGCCTTAGCTGGCCTAGAGATCTAGACCAAAAAATCTCAACAAATTTGCACCGTAAATGATATATTATGTCATCAATTGACTTGAACGTGCCGAAAGTTCTGTCCAAAATTAGAGTACAGTTTTACTCTTTCGGTTCATTTTGAGAGTACCCATTCGAGCTCGTAAACATAACCTTTCGTTAGTGTGATTTGAGTGATAGTGCAGCTGTTAACTACCATTAAAATCACTTAAGTGCATGGTGGTCGGGGTAGTAAAATAAAGCATAACGATGGTGGTTCAATTGATAATGTCTCCGTGTTTAACGGAAATCAGATACACAAATATATATGATACATTTGCAAGCACAAAAGCCAAGCAGAGCAGTTTTTAGCCAATAATAAAAACTAAAGGCTAAAATCAACTGCACAATGAAACTGCAACATCTAAGAAAGAACCGAGTTTAAAACACTTCGGAAACCTTGCTTGCTAAAACGCGCTCTCGTCTCTCTACGTATCCAAAGGGGAACCAGCCTGCTTTTCCTTTGCATTCACCTTCTGCCCAACCATTGTTTGACACCTGTCACAACAGAGAAAATACCCTAGCTGATATAACAAGTGAAAATGATTGAAAATGGTGGTTGGCAACACTGCAGACGAATGGATATTGCCTCCAAAAAAGGATCAGCATCCTCAAATTTGTCGTGAAACACAAGCCCCAATGGGTACGTAGTGCAATCAGGCATTCAAAACAAACAGTTCAGCACACCAAATTCTGCTAAACTAAGAGGATGATAGATATGAGGTACTTGTGCACAATAAGTATTCACTTGTTTCCTTAAACTTCACAACTAAATGATAGTAATCGTAGTAGAGATATAGTCGAGAGAACTGACAGTCGAGAGAACTGACTACCTTCCGTACAACAACGTAATCACCAATTGCCAGTGTCAGCTCCACGTCAGATTCAGCTTGATATGAATGTACAACCTGGAAGTAAAATAAAACAACAGCAAATCACCCCAATGGAGATCAGTCATAGAGCATAGAAATATATAGCTCCACTTCCTGAAGTAGTCACCTCTCCTAAGAAATAGCCCATGATATCTGTTGGACCATCATATGTCTGAGAAGCATGTAAGCCATTCAGTTCCTCGTAGGAAGGGGGAGCAGGCATATTTTCCCTGGATGGACTAGTAGCTTCACTTCGTTGACGCTCTGACAACATCTGTGAGAAGACGATTAATTTCAATGAAGCATTACCATGATACTATCCAAAAATAAACAGATAAACAGCTGCAGGTAGAGATGAATGTTTGAAACCAGTTTCTACCTCGCCCTCAAGTTGATCAAGAATCTGTATAGCTCTTTGGTGAAAACTGCGCTCAGCTTCAACCTTCAATAAGATGGTAAATGTTGAAGAACTTTTCGCAAAAATATCTTAACGGGCAAAAAGCAAGTTTGTATTACTGTGGTAGTACCATGGCTATAAGCCTTTGGATTGTCAATCTCTGTTGCTGGGCTTCAACAGCAGCCATAGCGGCTCCAGCTTCTTTACCCAATTGGACCATATTTGACTTAAGTTCCGTAAGCTTTGTTTCGGCAGCTTCTAATTTCATGATATAATCAGGGTGTCCATTTGATTCCCTAACTTTTGCTTGCCGTCTTGAAACTTCAATGGCCTGTCAGGGTTCAGAGTGGAATGTCAAAATGATCCCGCAAAAGATGTTTATAGGATATATTTGGAACCAAAGAGAACAACTTTTTGAAACAGCCTATCTCAATTTAGAAAGATATTCATTTGTGTAAGTTTATAACGCAAGTTATTAAAAAATAATTTCCAAATGTTCTCTTCTGAAGCATAACCACTCGCATCCTATGTTTTAATCAGCTATACATAACATGATTAGCATTTAGTCAGGTACCCAATAATCACTTTGATGGAAGAAGAAAATGAAAATTTATGCATATCTTTACCATCAAATGATCTAGAGCACAAGAGCAATTAGTTATTACCAAAAAAAAAACTTCCAACTTTACCTGAGCTTCAGCTTCCTGTCTCACTCTATCATATCTTTGCGCAAGATGCCGAGCATCCTCTAGTGGAGCTCCTACTACCATAGCTCTCAATGGCTCGGCAACCTGAACAGATATTTATTGACCACACACACACACACACACAAAAAAAAAAAAAAAAATATTTATTGTATCAATCCATATTTTGTTCAGTATTACACTTCATGGTCATACGGAGCTCAAACCTGTGTTCCGAAGGCTTTCAGTAGATGTCCCCGTTCCTTTTCCATTTGGGCGCGAGCCCTACTAAAACTTAAAGAAGCTTTGGACAGTGTAGTGCCAGAAGTGCAAGTGTTTTCAGTTCCATACTTTCTGCTGTCTTCAGACAATTTGGTACCTTTAGATTACATTTCAAGATTATTTGATGGAAGAACATTAACTATGATTGAAAAAATAGAATATTTCCCGCATTTGTTTGAAGAAAATCACCTATCTCAACTTGCTTGGATCCAGTCACAATATAACCTTCCACACCACGGACAATATCCCTTTGCAAATGCTGGTTAAGAGAAAGAATGAAAGTTCAATTGAAAAATTACTATGTATGGATTATAGTATAGTCTACGCAAGTGAATAGTGGCAAACCTTTCCAGCACGAGTTGATATGTAAAGTCTCTCGAGCTTTTGGTGTTGAGTAAGTTCCCCTTCATCTACTGCAAGATTATCTGAGCCTCCACCAGCAAACTGTTTGAAGACAGCCTACAAAATCATTAAGGAATGAAAATCAATTAGACAAACAAAGTTTTTCAATAAAAAACTAGCAGCTAAGCTTCGGGCCTCTAATAAATTAGCGCCCCGCACCCCCCAAAGAGATTCCTGGTTCTATTTCTGAACCATCAATGTTTTTGCATAATGGGCTTGTCCAAAATCATGCGTACAAAAGTATATTTTCCGATAAGGGTGGGAAAATACATTTTTAATAGTACTTATAAATATACTCTTCCGTTCTCTTCTAAGTGACCTTTAAGTAAAATAACGAAATTCCAAAATAAGTTACCTTTTCAAACTTCAATGGTAAACTACCAAATTACCCTTTTCATTAATTACTTAAAGTTACCCGCTTACTCACAATACAAGGGTATTAATGGAGGTACTTTTGTCCATATTTTTTACCAATACTTTTCTTAATTGGTAAAACATAAAGCAAATATACTTGTTTGAGACTAGAATAGCGAAAGTTTGACGAAAAAGTTTACATTTTTGAGAAAAAAGTTAATATCAAGATAAGGTATTCTTTTCAATATATATATATATAAATTAGTAGGCCCTATGTTCATGCTCTTCTGAAATGATATTGGTGGTATTAAGACCCTAACTTGTTATTTCATTGGTTTAGGGCATGCATGGCTCAACTGCGACCTGGGATCACGATTTCGTATTTTGGAAACAACCAATCTGAAAATAGGGGGGATAATACATACATCATACACAGTGTGGGAACTACAATATATCACTTAGTAGAATGGACATACTCATTGCTAATATTATACACTAGGCTTGTTTGGTTGCCATCAGGATCATATACTTGTGTACTTTTTGTTTAAGAGTAAAAATGTGAATTTGGTACGGTCAGAAAAAGTATAATCTTGAGGCTAAAAATATACATCAAGAGTAGTATAAATCTTCATACTTTTTCAAAAAAAGTAAGTTTCACTACTACCGAATATTTTTGCTACTCGCATTGCAAAAAAAGTATATTTTTCCATTTCTTCCAAATGCACAACCAAAAAAATATAATTTTGTACTTCTAAATATACAACTAAACCAGCCCACTATCCAAGGGCAAGTTAATATATACATTAAACAAGCCCATTATACACACTATCCAAAGGCAAGTAAATATAAACATGAATCATTTCCTAAAAGGCTAGCAATGGTATTAAATCTGCACAATAAACCAGCTGGAATTGAATTAAACTGAATAATCACAAAACAGTCAATTCAATCTCATGAAACATTAAAATCTCAATACATATTACTGAATTAGGGCACAGTCAATTATCCAAACACAACATAGAAACATAGAAGTCTACAGATCCAAAATGCACGCGCTATTAAGAGAGAGAGAGAGGGAACCTGTTGCTGCTTAGCGACTTGTTCTCTGAGCTTTGTAGCTTGTTTTCTAATCGAGTCCATGGCTCATTCACCTGTTCGACTTCCAACACACAGAGAGATGGGAGAGAGAGAGAGAGAGAGAGAGAGAGAGAGGTTTTGAATTTGCGTTAAGGTACAATCACTCGCTGTCAAAGGGCGCGTGCTCGTACCTTCTTACCCAACTTTTTATGGATGACAAGTGTTATTTAGAGAAATGGTCCACAGTTTTGAACAAAATTCTATTTGGTCTATGTATCTTATATTGTAACAGTTGTATTCACAAAGTTACCACAAAATGAAAGGCCATTCTAAGGGCCTGTTTGGTTGCTTCTTATGAGCTTCAGAGTTTTAGTTTTTTTGCTAAAAAACTGAATTGAGTTTGACTGCTCAATTTTTAACTCTACACTTATATATTATTTTGGCTTAAATGAATTAGATGTAATAAGCTGGATGAATTCAAATTTTTTAAGTCAGAAATAAACTGACTTATTTGCTTAAAATATACAATTAAACATACCCTAAATTTTTGTCAATTGATAGGAATTGACAAAAATGGCTTAGTTAGAAGTAAATTGGTCATTTTATGATTAATTATGTTGCTTTTATCTTCGAAATTAACCAAACTTAAATGATCATGTTAGATAGTATCTGAAAATACAAGTTTAAGTGCTCAAACTTATAATTTTCATGGTCTTGAAGACAATATTGAACTATAAAATAGTCATATGTAATCTCTATATGCTCCTTTTTCTACATACTATTATATAGCTTTAGACACTTTAAATGATTTACATGGCATGCGCACCATAATCCTTGTGTACTTGTGTTATATTATAACATACACATTGTATTTTATATTACTCACATACCATTGATGTTGCCCTCAATGCTTTATTGGACGTAACAAGGAAGTATAGTATGTAGTGGGAGACATTATATTGCTTATTTCACATATTATATATCCATATCCATCGGTCTTCATATGGGTGGGCACATCGAAAGAATTAGAAACCCGAATTTATGATATACGTAGCTTTTATTGATAAATAAGTTTCGTAAAACCAACGAATTGGTAATCAAATGATTTCTCTTGTTAAACACTTATGTGGCTAAACCAGTTATTCGAAGAGTTGACACTGGTTAGGAATCTTACAACCTTGGCTTGTTTACATTTTCAAAATTTATCTTAATTAATGTACATGGATGAAGGTACTTTTATTATCGCAAAAATTTTTGGTATTTAAGTAAATGAAAGAAAGTGTGGTTCCATTTTATGATGATCTATACAACCCATGCTAGAAGCTCATTTAATAGTACAATTACAATTCGTAAGATACTATATGCTAAGGTAAAAATGAAAAGGTTTTTGCTTGCGTTATGGTAACTTTACAAGTCCCAATCGCATTAAAAGCATATGTTTTAGTTTTTACTGTGCCGTTTAGTGCCGAAGTTTGATCTCAAGTTATTGTTGCTTAACGTGAGCAAATATTTCGAATCTATACTCAATCGACTGTCCAGGTATATTTGGCTTTGCTTCACGCGCGTAGTTGAAAATAAAACTTTACACGTCCTAAAACAAACCATAAATCATGTCAAAGAAAAATGAATTCCAATATACTACTATAGAATATTAGAATAGGCAAAACAAACAACCTTTTTACTAAAGGAAACCGAATACTTTTGACCTGCAAATGAAACTTGGAACAAAAATCAAACTCTCACTTCTCAATTTTAGAAATCAGCCCCACTACGATATCACGAAAAATAAGTTGGCATACAACAACCAAATCGGACTCTAACCTGTGAACACCGAGCTAAGAGTAGCTATATAAGTCAGTTCATCACATATTACTCGAGAATATAATAATATTTATTCGTCTAGAATCTTAGTTCAACCAGTTAGTTATGTAGTCAGGAGCGTCGGCAGTGTGCCTTGCACATGAATTTGCAATCGTAGAAGCACGGCCCACCACAATGAAGTGGACAATCCAATCTCAAACCTTTGCACCTCCCCTTAACCACACATTGAGCAAACTCCCCAATCTTATAATCTTCACTGCTATAAACCCTCCCTTTATGCACATAATTACCCCTATTTTTCTTTCTATGCCTTCTACAACCCCACCCCC
>MKEJ01054472.1:0-11977 GCA_001753735.1 Embelia ribes
ATGTGTCATTTGCATACATGAATATATATTTCATGTAGGCACTTAAATTTCATCTTAGTGTGATACTAATAATATGACTATGCATTTCCCCTTTTTCTTTCCCTATTATATTGTGATATTTTCAAGCTTAGAGGCTCACGTTGATTTGGGTGCGCGGCTTTAGACCATTGAGAGTCTAGGGCAACTCTGATATATTTTGTGAGCTCTTGGGTACTTATTGTCAGTTAGGGTTTATATTTTTGTGCATTTCTTTTTATACTAGCCATAGGACTTGATGTTAGATTTTGACTTTTTCTTTCATTTCATTTTACTTATGCACACACTACTATGGAGATTAGTTACGGTTATGTATTTATATTTTGTGACAGATATTGTAGCTAATTATTTTTGTTGCATGCATTATCGAGCTGAGGTTTTTTTTTTTTGTGAGATTGGCGTAGATAGATTATGATTGGGAAGGGAAGTTGTATATATTATTTTCTTTATATCTTGTGTACTATTGTAGATTATGATTGGCGTGGATTATTGTGTACTATTGTAGGTTACGATTACTTTATTTTATAGGAATCACGTCCCCGTGTTTATGGAGATTCAGGGTGTAACAAGTTGATATCATTATATTTCTATCCATCACTATTTACACTGGCGGATCCATGTAGTGGTAAGAGGGGACAATAGTTCAGGGAAAGAATTGAAAATTAATTTTTTTATTAATAAATTTTTACATATATAACTACAAAAATATTTATTTTTAAATTTAAATATAAACTTAAAAATGATACATGTTGTAGTGTTTAGCGTGTTGCACTCACACATGTTGTGGTTAGTAACTTATAATAGTTTATATTTAATATTATTTCAAAAGTTACTAAAAAAATAATATAGTTGTATCGTATTTTCCTATCCAATTATCATTATACATTTTTATACTCTCATTCTCTATAAGATAATATTCCTTTTACCTTGTTTTCAAAAATATATAAATTGATCCTATTTATTTTTAATTATGATTTATCAAAATTAGACAATACTATTTTAATATCGTGATTAGATTTTTAATATATTTAAAAAGATCATTGTACTTTTGATAAAATTTTTAATTTTTTGTCATTTCTTTGACATTAAAGTGAATAAAAGATTCCAAACTATATTACGACATAAAATTACACTAATGATATGTTGAAATGAGTATTGAAACAAAATTGAGATTTTCATAGATTAAAAATAATTTATATTTTTTATATATAGATTTTGCCCCCACTTCAAATTTCTGGATCGGCCTTGATTATTTTTCAATATTTACATACATATAGCCATACACTTTAAAGAAATCCAGAAATAATAGTGTGGAGATCCACAAATTGCCTTTGTGAGTTAATTTGACCGTATTTCGAAATTAGATTTTATCCCTTGAAGTACTGATAATTCGAGAAAAGTGAACACTAATGAAATTAATTTAATCTGAAATTAGATGAGAAAGATAGGTGCAGATGTTCACATTTTTCTCAATTTAAATATATATATAAAAAAGCATGTTTCTTTATAGTAATAAAGGAAAAATAGTAGCGACAACTAATTTTTGTAAGACCATAAAATTAGTTTTTTAACATAAAATAACATGACTATGCACATAACACGATATGATATATAATTGTTTTAATATTTTAAATAAATAATTTAAAATTTTAATTTGAAAATTGAATGAGAAATATTGGTGTCTAATAAATATCCACACCTAAAAATCTAGATTCTAGAAGTCCCCTACTAATTTTATTTTAAAAAATAACAAAAATCTAGAAGTGTGTTTACTTTTCGATTTTCACACGATTAGTTAAAAATCCATATTTTGGGTTGGGTCTTGTTGGTAGTTTATCCCTATAAATTCATTCTCCAACACACTCTTCCCCTTATCGTATCGTTTCTCTCACTTCTCTGACCATTGCACCAAACCAAACCATAAGAGGAGAGGAGAATATGACTAAACTGCGCTCTCTGTGCATCATAGCCCTCCTCCTCTTCTTCGCGCTAACGTGCGCTGCCCGGCCGGACCCTGCCCCCTCTCACGGCGTTGCTCCGGTGAAGGATCAGAACGCGGTATGCTAAAATCTAAATTCGAAACATTAGATTAGTAGTTTTTTTTTCATTCAATTTTTAAATCTCATTTTATAGAAATCATTTTTAGAAATTACATATTCCGATGTACTCCCGCGCATGAATAAGAGTCGTGTTTGATTAGGCATGCAATTTTATGAAAGGTAGGGGAGTGATTTTATATCATATTATTTTTGCATGAATTGCAAATTTATCCCTAAAAATCAGTGTCATTTGTGTAGGGTAATTACAATGGCTAATATTGATAAAATGCCACATTTGTTATGGCAAAAAGGAATTCTGTAAAATTATTTTTGAACATCTAAAAAAGGAAAATTTGGATTTTAATTTGTAGGCAGAGGAAGAGTGTGTAATAAGATTTAAATATATTTATATCCTACTCTTGACTAAGTTTTATAGTTTTACTTGAAAAGCAAAATTTTAATAGAAAAATTTTGTATACACTCATATATCTAGTATATAGCAATATTTCTAGATTTTTAGAAACCTTAACGTTGATGTGAAATGTTTCAAATGCAGATTTTTCTAAAGAAAAATTAAATAATAGAATTTTTTACCATAGAGAGACAAATGTGGGTGCTATTATTTTTCCCTTACAATTTTAGTCATGAGTTTACAAAAAAGAAAGATAATTATTTGTTAATCATTATTCTTTTCTTTTCTTTTTTTTTCAGAATTTTGAAGGTGAAGTGGATAATTGTGAGGGTGTTGGAGAAGAAGAGTGTTTGATGAGGAGAACATTGACAGCTCACCTTGATTATATATACACTCAAAAACATGATAAGCCTTGAAAATCAATAGACCATCCATTTTTATTTTATTATCTTTTTGCTATTATTAATATTTCATTTTATTTTTTTGGTTTCATTCATGTTCAGAATATTGCTTCTACATGTACAAATGAGGGGATTTATTTAGCTTTGTATGATCTACTTCTGTTAGTTAATATTGTTTTAATTTTTACCTTTTCATCAATTTTCTTTGTCTCTCTTTTGTAAAATAGGATGTTTATTATGAATAAATAAAATTGATCTGAGTTGAAAGAGAATGTAAATCGTTTAAATGTTCAGACAATTTTTAGTTTATAGTTTATTACCTTTTCATCTTAAGTATATCACTTAATTTGGTTAGTATTAAAAAAACAGTGCTCTTAATTGTGACAAATAATTGTTTCATTCCCAAATTATTCCAAATTTCTATTTTGGGTTATCCAAAAAATTATTTCCTTGAATGTGTATTGCTACAACTGTTTTTCATAATTATTAAATCTACAAGGGTAAAACAAATTAACAATTATATATTAGGTAAATTTGTCTATCTAATAGAAAATAAATTTTATTCATATACAATCATATGCCGATAATATGGAGTATTTAATAATACTTGGTTAGCCGTCCATCGTGGATATACCATAACATGTAATTATTATTATTATTATTTTTTAAGTACCATTAACATGTATGTTTATGATTATGAAAATGTACAAAATCCTATATTAAAAAAAAAAAAATAGTTAAGAGATTGACTATGAAAATAATACTCGCGTCATGTCTAATTACATAATATTATATAAAATAAAGTATGTCCTTGGACAAATTAGCAAGCAATTTCATAATGGCTGATAATTTTTTTTTTCTATAAATTACAAAATTGTCTTTCTTATCTCTTATGCCGACTTTAGCGTTAGAGATTTTTTTATTGGCAATCACCTCCCAATAATTTATGTAAACTCGAAAAGGATGTGAAATGCAAAGATTGAAAATTGAAAAGACGAAACCATCACAATCAGTTATAAGAAAGAGAGCGCGGTTAATATTTTGATAGATCGGGGTCTTGATATCGGGATCCCAAATTGCACGTTGTATATTAATACACGTAAATCAAACGAGGCGATTGACCCACCATAAGAGAAAATATAGCAAATAAGAAAAAGTAAAAAAAAATACCTTCCACACGCATGGTGAATTTCTAGATACACGAAAGTATTTTAGCTAAATTGCGTTGACTTGTAATGTTAGCTATAATTGACCACCTCTTGGTTGAAGATTCCATATAATTAATTGAAAATAGACTCAATTGACAAATATATTTGAAACTTTGGCTCGTAGTTTTTAAAACATGGTAGATGACTATATTCCTATGGAATTTAGATGTACTGTATCTATTAGTTTATTTTAAAATATGGCCAGTTGATAATATTGTAGAGACTAATATTTGACGTGTGTTTTTGGTGACAATGCATAATTTGTCTTTTTAGTCTTTTATTTATGGTGGACATTTGTCTTTCTAGATGAAGTCTTTCGGCATAATATAAATGAATCTACTTGTCAACCAAAAAAACAAAAAAGAAAATTTTAATTAATCTTTATAATTTATATATTATTTGAGCTATAATTTATATATTATTTGAGCTATAATGTATGTTTGTTTGGGGGAATGCATATAATCTGCCATCATTGTATAATCTATGAAAATGGCGATTTTATTATTCTGATTTGTCGGGGTCGTTAAATCATTCAAGCTAGTCCTCCTAAATGAAGATTTTTCTCCATTTTAATTTCAAAAATAAAAAGTTAAGCGAAATTTTTTCTCAAATCAGTCTTTCAATTTCTAGAAAGGTTTTTAGAATTGTTTCTATTGAGAAAGTTACAATTTATAATTTCTCTATTAAAAAAAATATTTTTTTTGTACTAAAATAGAAAAATATTTTTTCATGACTTATTTTTTTATATATAATATTTTAAATATTTATAAATGAATTTTTAGAAAGTTTTGTATTACTGATTTCTATTTTATATGAGAAATTAATTTCTATAAAATAAAATTTTAAAATAAAATGAGAAATACTAAAGTCAACGATGTTTGCACAAGTTACCCCATGTTATACAGAGATCTAAAGGTATCTTCTTTTTTCTAGAGACTGACTCGAAAAATTATCGCACTTTCATTTTTTCAATAAATAAAAATTTTAATTTTGGACCATATTAACTACCCCAAATCATATCAATAACGAGGGTGAGCGGATATACATAGATAGTTATATCCGCACGTGTTTAAGAAATACATTCACTTTTATACGGCTCGTTATCACATTCGAGTTGTATTGATTCTAATTAAAAATAGGTAAAATATGAACATGACCACTCTTCCGGTATCTCAATAGCTGAAGTTTAATTCCTTGAACGAACTGTCACAAAAATCAACAAAATCTTAATAACAAAGCCTAATAAATAACAATTCCTTTAGTTAATTAAGATGTTATTTAATTTGTGAGTTGTTAATCTTTTCAAATCTGTGTTATGTTTGATTCTAGAGTTCAATTTGAAAACCCACATACCTAAAGTTAAATAAACTTCGACTTGGCTCCTTTTTAAATCTATCCACTTGTGACATTGTGGGTGTTTTAGGTGTAACATGATGTTATCATGTCTTCACTTGGAAAATCCCTCATAACATTGGGAATATCTAAACTTTGAAGAGACAGGGCTTGAGTAGTTATATCTCATAAGTTTCAGTTTAATATCGAAAAGTAATTAACTGCTCACACTTTAAATTGAATTTATTTATTATTTTGGCATAATAAATTTGAAGTATTAAGTTGGATGTATCAATTTTTTTTTATTAATTTGAAATCTGTAACCAAACATACTCGTAACGGTATCCTCATCACCCACTTTTAAACATTGGATGTAGCATTCTCCTTGAATTATGCTTCTTGATAATTGGACTTAAAAACTCAAATTACAACTTTTTTTACTAGTTCTTAGAAATCGGAAGGCAATAAACCATATGACAAAACACGAATAATTTCCTCCTCTTTTGTTACACTTATTTAAGCCCATAGTCCAAACATGTCCTTAGCTCGGATTAAAATTTGGTGATTGTTGGTCATTAAGCAAATTATAAGAGGGGGTGAATTGAGATTATTTATTATTATTATTTTTAAATGATAAAAACTAGTTTTGAAAACAAGTAATTAAATAACAATAATTTAAAATAGATAGAATATGCAATAACAATAGTATCAAATGAAGGTAAGGGGAAGGTGAAGGAAAACATAAAGTTATTTGATGTATAGATACAAATCATAGCATGTTAATATATGTTAAACTAATAAAAGAATTGAGTCATAGAATTGTGTATCTTAAAGTATTGCAGAATCCATTAATCTTGATCAGAGTGTGAGAAAATTGCTACTCTCTTTTCTGATAAGTATTTAGGGTATGAATCTGCTTAATGGGGAGGCGGTCTTTTAACCTACCAGCAGAGAGTAGGGATCTCTCAACGGGTTAATAATAGAATGGCCTGGCTCATCATAGGATCACTCTCAGTAAATACCCAATTACTAATTTCACCAGTTGGTTAATGATTTAGAATTAAAGTGATATATTAATAATATTGATTATATTTTAATTATCAATTAATGCTAATCCACATATTATACACATATTAATTTTAAAAAATTTAAATTAGTGTCATGAGTTCATTGAGGTATTTTGAAATTCCTCTAAATGATACTGATTAAGACACTTCTATTTTTTTTAAAAATTATTTAAAATAACTTTAGTTTTTGTTTTTATATTAGTATATAATATTTTATTAAATAGTACTCCCGCCATTCCTTTTTAATTATTATTTTAGATTAGAACACATGAATTAAAAAAATTATTAATTGGTCTCAATTGTAGAGAAAATAAACAATATTTTTCTTTACTACCTTTCATTAAATGCTCAAAACACATAACTCTAATCCATTAATATAAATAAAATAAAATAATTAATGCTTTATTGGTTTTCTAAATATACACTTAAAAAATAATAAAAGAATTCCAAAGTAACAATTAAAAAGGAATTGATAGAGTAAATTTATTAGCCATTTGTAATGAGAACATATCTCTAGTCTCTGTAGGTTGTGACTGGTAAACCCGTCATGTAAACATTTCTCAATTTATAATAATATGACTTTCATATTATACATTTTCCTAAAATAGTGCTCAAAATGTTTTAGATTACCTTTTGCAGGTCGAATACGAAATATTTACTTCCCGTTTGATATTGAGACCGATGCAGCTTTAAGTGTCGCTACAGAAATGGTTTCCGAGCTCGATATAACTGACCAAGATGTGACGAAAATAGCTGATATGATCGATGGGGAAATTGCTGCATTAGTTCCTGGGTGGAATCAAGGGCCAGGATTTGAAGAAATAACCGAAAACTTTGCCAGTATAAGCTTCTGCCAAAACTGTGTCTCAAATCACTCCTCTACTGGTTCTCTCGTTAATTTCTTGTTAAAAAATAAGGGGGCTATTAATTTGCAGACATTACAATGCTGTGGAAATGGATGCGCAGCTACGCACGGAAGGTTTGAAGAAATTACGTATCGCATTGATGATGTTGAAAAACATGGTTTGAAAAGTGTAAAAAATCTGAATTTGTTGAGGGAAGGTAATAATGGTGATCCTTATATTGATGTTTGGGATCAATACCAAAGTCTTGAATGCAGCTCCGCGGAGGGAAATTACAAGCTAGAAAACACCAATTTGGATCACAAAGTTGAATCGCATGGGAAAAATATGATCGAGTTTTTGTCATGTACGGACTCTTTTACAACTAATGCTTCATCGTCTCGTGATGTTTCGGATTATGATGATCGAGAAATTCAACAAGAATTGAGATGGCTTAGGGCAAAGTACCAAATGGAACTGAGAAAACTAAGAGATCAGCAGTTGGGACTTTTACCAAAATCTCCCGGAAGACATGATACGGATTCGAGTACTTTTTATGGGGTTTCAGCATTTTCAGTTTCGGAACTGCTAGACAAGGAAAAATGCGAAAAAATGGTCAGTGCAAAGAGCTGTACAGATTCATTGGTCCCGAACAATCTTCACAGGACAACATCTCTACCCGTTGATGCGGTGATTGTCTAGTAAGGATAACTACACTTTTAAGTGTGTTACATTAACATGGTTTATTTATTTGTCAACTATGAGAGGTGCAAGTATTGAATCTTCTATGGTCTTTCAAGCACATTAGTTCTTTTGCATAAATTCATTTCACCTTATCATTACAAAAATAAAGAATCAATGAGCAGCTTTCTGTTCTTTTTTGCTCTTAAAATCATAAACGAGCGACTCGAGAATGGCTTTTGCAGTTCTGCAAGACCCTTGCTGGACTCGTTTAGCAAAATGGGCCCTCATATAAAGTCCTTGTGTAAGCATTTAACACAATGAATTAGTGACCTTACATTACGCGAAGTGTAAATGAACCGGTTTACCTAACTCGCTTTAGATTGTAGCCTTAGTTTGAATCGTTTTTCAGATAAAATGGGCTCCAGCCATCTCTTCACGAGTCCATCGATACCATCTGGATAAACAGGCTTCAATACGTTCTTAATTTGAAGTCCTTCGTATACATATTTTCGTGGTTAGATTAATTTTAAAATAGCTTCAACATGCAATTTAACTTTTATACGAGTAAAATCTAATTTAAGCTAGAATTAGATATCTATTGGAGGATAAGGTGTTCCGGTTACGAGGGATTGCATTTAATGCATATGCATGGTGCAATTGATGAAGAGAATCATTGGTTATGTCAGCTCTAGTTTTCCAAATGGAGCTCTTTTTCAATTATTTTCCTACACCAATGGTAGAGAGGAGGTATCAAAATATAGTGGCCTCGCTCGGTGCCAGTTCTTTTTGTGCTTTTTATTATTATATTCATAAAAAGGGTATTTGTTTGCATCAATAAAAAAATATATATTTGTTTTACATAAAATTATCAAAATTATATTTTTGTAGAAGTATGGAATTAATTATTTTTTCCAAAAAAATATACTTTTCATTAAACTTTACATTACCACTGACTAGTTTTGCTATTTTTAAAATAAAAAATTATATGTATATATTTTTTATTTTATACCAAACACAATTATAATACTTATAAGTAATATTTAAAAAAATAATTTTTTTATATATAATAAAAAAATATACTTCTAAATTTTTAAGATACAACCAAATGAACTCAATAAAATTAGGTCACAAAAGAATTTTTTCTCTTTCAGTAATGGAGAGAGGAGCTTTAATCGGAAGGGTAAAATTGGATTTTGGGAGGAAAAATACTAATTTTAAATTAGAACTGTAAGATCTAGGTTAAATCTGGAAAAATAGTTAGGTGAAGAGCTCCAACTAAGTTGATCGCTCCCTAATTTATGTACAGGAAGAATCTAGCAAGTGTCCTAGGACGACGTAGTTTCACCTGTAAAATATCGGGCTTATTGATGGTAGGAACTTCTACTAATCTAGAAAAATAAGAATTAATCATTTTTATTCATTTTCAATTCAAGTAATTATTTATCTAAATTATTACTACTCCTAAAATAAGGTTTTTCTCTTTTTTGAGAGCAGACAATATGAACAAAGCAAATTAAAGTTATAAAATAATTAAATAAATGTCTTACCCCTTAGCGGTGATTCCAATAGTTTTGTTTTCTTTCCTAATAATTCATAGTAATTGAATTCCGTTTAAAGTTAATTATAATTCACTAGTGTGCTAATTCTGATTTAATTCAATTTACAATATCATGGAGTATTTCTCAGATACTATAACTACTTCTAAACGCTTTCTAAGCCAATTAGACAAATTAAACAATCATAAAATTTATAATTAATCTATTCTGGGTTAGATTATAATAATTCTGTACAATTAGTTATTCATTAGAGGATAAGCTTACTACCTTCATCACCTTAGCGCAAGAAGGTGCCTAACAACTCGTAGCGATATTAATAAAATTAGTAAAAATAAAAGCAAGCATGCACAAATATAATAAAAAATGAATTTTTATAATATTAATACTAAATACATAAAATAGAGTAATTTACAGATGATTAATTGATGGACAAAGGAGGAGGCCAATCCCTAGGATCTGTCACGAGTCTCCTAAGTATACAGCCTCCCTAGGATGTGTCACGAGTCTCCTAAGCATAGAGCCTCTCCTAAGCCTTATAAGAAAATTATGAAAAATAATGAATGTTGAATGAATGAAAAATATAAAGGAGATTAGGGTTATAAGCCTCTAACAAAGATTAGGGTTAAATCTAGATCTTTGGATCTATTTTATATCATATTTTTGGAATAAAATAATATATATAAAGTGGCCCAAAACTAACACGTAAAAAAAATCTATTTTTGGATTTTTAACATTTTGGTCCAGATGTCCAACCATTTCGGTTCAGTCAGCTCTGCATTCTTTTATGAAAAAAGTCGCAACTTTCTTTAGAAAACTCATAATTGAGCATCGTTTGAACCGTTGGAAAGATAATTAAATGAACTTTCAAACCATACCCAATGTGATAGGAAAAAGTCTTCCAAAATATTCTAGTATTAATTAAAGCTTTGGTCTTCATAGTATGAGATACTTTCAATGAAACGAGTGGTCAAATCGTTCGCTCAAGACTTCTCAAAACTTATTTTTTTCACTTCTAAAGCTCCCAATTATCGTCAAATCATTGTTTTCCTCATAATTCATAGAGCATCTCAATTGGCTTTTAAATTTTATCATTTTTATGCCATAATCTTGCAAATGACATACAATTGCGTAATACCGAAATAAAACAAGTTTGATATGATAAATGTAAAATAGATGACCTAAAATATATGAAATTACTATTTATTATCTATTTATATACAATTTTTGTAGAACAATCAATCTCCCTAACATAAAGGCAATCTGATTTTATAAAATAGAAGTATTTTGTCATAAACTATACTCAATTACTCTTGTTCAAAGTATCATAATATGACTCATGAGCTTTATCCCACGATAATTTGTACAGTTCTACATATTTTTCTTATTCTTATATAAAGGTACTACCATAGTATATAAATATGATTTAATTAACTGCTATCGGTAGCGATAATACTGCTTATTTGGTCGGTACATGATAGTCAATTTTAAAGTATCATATTAAATGGTATAGTAAATGGTAGCATTAGTCATAGAGAATTTTATATTAGGTTGAATAAATAAAACTACATAATGGAGGCTTATTTATAGACACACTTAAAACGTAGAAAGGTAATATAATACCTCATAATAATCACAAAATATTCTAATTGATATATTGGAGGTGGTAATAAATACTAATATATGAACACAATTTTATACCTCATCTCAACACAGTTAACCGGGATCACGTGACTTATCAACACGCCAGAAAACACTTCTGGCGTATAAAATTAATTTATTTCAAAAATAAATTTGATTAAGATGACAAAAATGATTCCAATTCGGTCTTGGTTTTGTGTGGTTAACAAGTGAATTTGAGCCTAATTAAGTTGGTTAGGACGCAAACAAAATGCTTTGTTGAAGTGGGCTTAAACACTTTGTCCCAGTTGATAATTATCTAAATTAAAAGTTATTGATTAATTTATGAAATTTATATTTGTGTTCTTTGTGCTTATCTGTGGATTTCCACTAGGAAGAAGTATGTGGCTTGGGCTTTTCCGAGATACATTTTCTATTATTGTTTTCTAAATTTTAATCTGCATATCTCTAATCCTAAAATAGAGCTAGAAATATAGAGAATGTAAAATGCAACTTTTTTTGTGGTACATTCCAGCTGGAGTGGTAATTAAATAACAATTTTTGAATATAATAATAAAAATAATAAAATAGGAATAATATAAAATTTGTTTTATTATCTGTAACAAGCCTAAGCAAAATTAATATCAAATTTATATATTAGTAATAAGATCAAATCTCTACATAATTTGGAAATATAATATTCTTTTATAATCTAAATCTGATGTATCTTATCTAGGTATATTCTAACAATAATATTAGTATAGACTAGAGCAATTATATACA
>MKEJ01054481.1:0-10274 GCA_001753735.1 Embelia ribes
TTAGCTAGTCTTTCTTTTTCGGAGGAAATACATTTGGAAGTAGAGTACTCCCTTGTCATTCACAACTTTCTCGACGTGTTACTATATCTTAGTAGACTCCTTCCTTTGCGAGAGGTGGAGTTTAAGATTGATCTCATTCCCGGTACTTAGCCTATTTCAATGGCACTATATGTTTGGCGTTGAAAAGGATGGAGGAGACGTAGGTACAAATCAATGACTTCAACTTGAAGTCGAAGGGATTTATTAAGACGAGTTCATGACCATGGGGAGATTAATTATTGTTTGTAATAATGAAGTACGGGTCAATGCAGATTTGCATTGATTACCGGAAGTTGAATCGGGCAACTATCAAGAACAAGTATCTGCTACCTAGAATTGATGACCTTTTCGATCAATTTTGGGGTTCGATATTTTTCTCCAAGATCAATTTATGTTTGAGGTATCATCAACTCAGAGTTTAGGAGGTAGATATTGAGAAGACAACTTTTTGTACTCATTATGGGCACTTAGAGTTTCTCGTGATGCCTTTCGATTTCACTAATGCCCCCATGGCATTTATGGATCTAATGAATCGTGTCTTCCATCAATACCTCAATCGTTTCATAGTGGTGTTCGTCAACGACATACTCATTTATTCGCCCTCGGATGAGGCATATCATAAATATATTCGTATTGTATTGTCGACGCTTTAAGAAAATAGGCTTTATACCAAGTTTTACAAGTGTGAATTCTAGCTACGGGAAGTACGTTTCATTGCTCATGTTGTATCAGAGGGTGGTATTTCGATGGATCCTTCTAAGGTTGAGGCCATTACCAATTGGGAATGATTGAAATTTGTTTTCGAAATTTAGAGATTCTTAGGCCTTGCAGCCTACTATCATTATTTCATGAAAATTTTCTCTCGTTTAGCTGCTCCTTTGACAAAGCTCAATTGACAGGGTGTCATTGAATGGAGTCGTTTCTTCGTTTGAAGGAGTTACTAACCTTGGCTCTAATTCTGATTATTCCGGAGCATGGACTTGGGTATTTGTGTACCGTAATACATCTAAGGAGGGTCTAGGTTATGTATTGATGCAGATCAGGAAAGTGATTGCTTATGCTTCAAGGAAGTTGAAGATTCATAAGCAAAATTATCCGACACACAACTTAGAGTTTAGGGCCTTGGTGTTCGTATTGAAATGTTAGCGACACTATCTCTACGAGGAAAAATTTGAGGTATATTCGGAATCACAAGTCCTTGAAGTACATATTCACTTAATGGGACTTGAACATGAGGCAAATGAGGTGGATGGAATATCTTGAGAAGTATAATTTTGATCTCAAATATCATCCCGAGAAGGCAAATGTCATGGCGGATGCATTGAGTGACAAGACTCAGTGTACTATTGCTTGCCTTGCGGTAGATGAGTGGAAGATGCTCCGGGTATTGAATGAGTTCGGGTTAGAATGCGTGGAGGTGGAGGGTCAAGATACCTTATTCGTTATAGTAGCTCAACCCACCTTAATTACAAGTATGATCGAGGCATAATGTATTAATGATGAATTGGATGCCTATCGAGTTCGTGTCTATAGTGACCATGGCCCTGATAAATAGACTCTTTTAGAGTATAGAGGTTTGCGATTTCAAAATCGCCTATTTGTGCCCAATTCTATTTATGATGAGGTTCTACGATGATCTCATCATTCTCTTTTGACTGTGCACCCTAGTAGCACAAAAATGTATCGTGATGTTACAAGTCAATTCTAGTGGCTCAGTATGAAGAAAGACGTGGTCGAATTCGTAGCGCGATGCCTTACTTCTCAACAAGTAAAGGCTGAACACAAGCGTCCAGAGGGATTATTTCAACCATTGTTGGTTCCCAAGTGGAAATGAAAACAAATAACAATGGACTTCGTTGTGGGTTTGCCAAAGTCGAAGAGAGAAAATGACGTTGTATGGGTTATCATAGACCATTTGACAAAATCTGCACATTTTCTTCTAATTCATATGACTGATTCAGTTGAAAGACTCTGTCGGTTATATATTGATGAAATCATTTAATTACACGGGGTTCTGGCATCGATTGTTTCAAATCGAGATTCCCGTTTCATTTTGCGTTATTGGTCAGGTCTCCAAGAATCTTTAGGGACAAAACTTTCATTGAGTACGGCTTTAATATGCAGATAGACAGACAATCAGAGCATTCTATTCATACTCTCGAGGACATGCTCCGGGCATACATCTTTGATTTCAGAGGATAGTGGGAGAATCATCTTAGTTTGATCGAGTTTACTTATACCAATGGTTATCATGCAACTATCGATATAGATCCTTTTGAGGACTTATACGGGAGACCTTGTAGCTCTCCTATCTGTAAGGTGGAATTTGGTGATAGGGCATTATTGGGGCTAGATTTAGTTCGAAAAATGACCCAAAATGGGCAACTGATAAAATAATACTTGGAGACAGCGCAGAGTAGGCATAAGAGTTATGCGGATATTCGGAGGCAGCCTTTAGAATTCAAAATTGGGGATCATGTATTCTTGAAAGTTTCCCCTAAGAAAGGAATTATGTATTTCATTAAAAAAGGGAAATTTTCCCCTCGTTTTATCGGTCTATTCTTCATTCTCGATAGAGTTGGAAAAGTAGCATATCGTTTGGCCTTGCAACTGCATCTTTCAAGTATTCACCCTTTATTTCATATTTTGATACTCTGGAAATATTTACAGGATCTCTCGCATGTTCTTGATTTCGATGATTTACACATAGACGAAGACGTGTCTTATGAGCTTCTACATATTCGAATCTTAGATTCAAAGGAACAAATATTTCGTCGTCGTAGCAATTGGTTGGTAAAAGTACTTTAGAAGTATCATAATCATGAGGAGGACACATAGGAGTAGGAGGAGGAAATGAGCACCAAATATCCGAACTTGTTCATGGATTATGATACGTTCCTATTCTTTTTCATAGATACGCTAATTTTGGGGACAGAATTTCCTAACATGGAGATGATGTAATTTCCTGGGAAATTCGTAAAAATTTTTTGGAATTAAATAATATTATTAGTTACCCTTAATGATATTATTGATACTCATCGTTGTAATCGTAGTCATTGTTCGTTATATTCGTAGTTGACGTATATATTCCGTAGTGTATATGCATATCATAGTCAAGGACTATGATTCGTTGTCATGGTGATGCATTCATAGTTTAGCATCTATCTCGTGGTCATAGAGTATATTTCGAGTCTATAGGAATTCATTCGTAGTGGTTTCGGTTGTTGTTTCGGGGGTTTCATCAGGGTTCGTTGATAATGGTGTTAAGTCGCGTATATCGAATTCTAGGCACTTAAACTCTTTTTTGAAATTTGTTTTACACTTTTATTAGTATCTATAAGTGATTCCAAGTATTTTTGGAAATTTTTGGCCAAAGTGGTTTGAACCTAAAATTCTAGTGGCTCTGATTGATCCAGAAGTGATTGGATTGATCCAAAAGTGCAGTTCGATCAATCTAAGTCCAGTTGCATTGATCCAACTGGTCAATATTGGATTAAAAATTGTTAACTCAAATTACTTCTTCCCTATTTATCATATTTACAAACCACGAAGTAGAGAAAGAGAGAGGGTGAGTTTTTCAACCTTTGGCTTGATTCATCTCATTCCACTCACTTCTCGAGGATCAAAATTTGACTTTTAAGAATTTTCGTCTCGCTGTGCTCATTTTGCCATAAGTTTTCCTAACTTTCATTCTCGTTGATTTTTCCTCGATTTTTCATGTCATTATGGCTCGTGAAAATAAAATAGTCTATCTTCTTTCTAATGCCTTATGGACCATCTTCATATCTAGGTTCAAGATTATTTGAGATCCGTAACTAGATCATTCCCGAGGCGCAAGAAGAGGGCTTTGGGGGAAACTTGCTCAACTCTTTCGGGAGCATTTAGGAGGCTTTGTATGTACAGGTAGATTGTGGAAAGCAATTATATATCGAGAATGTAGGTGTGTTGATTTACATTCATGCATATTTTTGTAGGGGCTTATTTATAGACAATATTATGATTTGAATTAGGTGGATTATATTCGTAGTAAATTGTAGCATTGAATTGAACAATTTTATATCATAATATTGTTATATGAATATCATGGAAATTATATGTATTATTTTCTAATAATAGCATATAATATGATCATAGGTAAATGTCGTGGCATTTATATACATTTTTTTCCAATTAGATCATATATATTATCATGTTAAATTATCATGCAAAATGATATATGATTACATTCATTTTATCATGACATTCATGACATTTCATAAAATTAATAATGTATCATTAACATTATTATCGTGGAATGATTATATGATTACACTCATTATATCATGATTCGAAGTCGTCGAATTGTATTTGGAGGCATTTGTAATATTCGTGGACCTTTCGTGATAAATTATTTAGAACAACATAGTTGTTCTAGTTGTGGATTTTTGTAGTTTTCGGGTCTTATATAGGCATGCCTATCGTAGAATAAAATCATAGCCATTAGTGAAATCCAAAAGGCATGAATATTATGAATTCATTGTTTTATGGCATTATTTCATGCCATTAGCATAAATAGGAAATTGATTCATTTTCTATTTCTTTCCAGGATACATAGTCTCGACTTTATAAAATTTATAGAAGCCAATTAAGATCATATAACCTCATCGTAAAAAGCAGAAAACCAGATATGGGATACATCCATTTCTTACATCACACTCGGTGGTGGATCAATGAAGGTTAGGTCACGTCGCATTTGGTGGTAGACCTTAGCATTTTTTAGAACTCGTAAAGATACTAGTCCCACTTTTTGTCATTATCGTGGTCATTGTCGTAGTCGTATCATGGTCGTAGCATTAGTTAGTCACATACACTCATTATTATACATGAGCATACATGTTATATTCGTAGTATTCATAGCTTATTCATGTTCACATTACATGACTATCGTGGATTAGTATGATCATTTACTTATCTCCATAGTATGTTCATATTTTATTTTCGTTGTAACATGTACATATTTATCGAAACTCCATAGTCTCATATATCATTATTGATTAGCTATCTAACCCATTTACTTTTCTCCCACCCTATATCAATATTATAATGTTATAGGTTCGAAGGCTAAGGATGAGAATGCTTAGGCGTGGATTTGGAAATGGCTAGTAGCATTTCGTAGTTGTAGACTATTTCTGCATGTATATTTTGTTATCGGAGGTTGTAGCAATGTTGTATATGTACACTTATTTTATCAAGCATTTAGCTTGAGTTTTCTTTTGTGTAGTATTGGTATTGGCCTTACTACTTTTTATTTTGTTGCGTATGTATATGTAGACTGAGGGTGAACTATAGTTGCCACCATAGGTGCTGCAATTATTAGTTTGGACTGTATGTACATATATCATACTTTGTTTTATATGGGGATCGTGGGAATATGAATGGACTATTGTACCTATTTGCATATTCATATCATTATTTATTGATTTATTTTCTTATTACAATCAGTATCTCACGTCCCCAGGTTTTTATGGGGAAATTCGGGCATGATATTATGTTTCACCCTAAGTCCATCTTACTGGAGAGTGCAAGAGAATATTATTGAGTAACATCTTGGCACCCGTTAGGACTATGTTTAAACCATTATTCTATCTTTTCCCATTGGTTATCAAACTTTGATCTACCTATCATTACTTTTCCTTTCTACAGCTGGGATCAAGGCTTTGCGGCGATACCATTTTTGACCTCAACTCAGTGCTATCCTTCTTACTATCTATGAGATTTCCGGTGCACCCCATTTCCACTTTTGATATCATAATCCTTTCCTTTGCTACTAAAATTTTCTTCTTGCTATTGCTATTTCTATCCTTCTTTTCCCCACTATTCTATTCTTGGTACTATAACCTTAATCGCCTTCAATTGGTATTTCTATTCTTTTATGCACCTCTATCTACTGCAGTTGCATTACGTTTATCCAATTCGTTATTATTGACTTTTAGATTTTCTAATCTGAGCGGTGTTATTATCAATTTTTCATGAGTCATGTTACTGTTGATTTTTGTCTTGTCCATATAAGGTTATGAGGTTTCCCTTTCCAATTTGAGAGCGAGTTCTTTTTATCTGAACATCACCGAATTAGAAAATGAAATTCTAGTGTCCAAGATTGATAGCCACTTCCCTTCATGTCCATTTTGAGAGAAGTGTTAGAATATATTTAGATTTGTTAATATTGGATTTATTTTCTAAAAAAATATTTTGTTTCCTAGTTATATTGAGATTTGATTTTATTACCATTATTTAATTTGATCTTATTTATATTTTTTGTGCAATACTTATTAACTCTATGTATACATGTAAAATCAATAAAAGTCGTCCACTGTCTATTAAACTAGACAAAGTATTTCACATAGAGGCCAGGTTAGAAGAAAAAGGAAAAATAAATGACAAAACCAAACCCAAATCGAATCCCATGTCCGACCAAATTGAGGCTATGCAAAAGACTTCAGAGGCTGACAAAACACAAAAGGTCGAGGAATGAAGAAAAGATAGGCACAAACCCTTTCTAAATAAATTTGATTTTGATGTTCTTCTAGAACTCAAATTGTTTCTACATATAGAGGGTTGGAAATTTTCCAGTATCAAACTGAGGCTATCTACATACATGAGAACATCAAATTGCCGAAATTGTAAATACTCCAAAGCATGATATAACAGAATTTTCTTCAAGTACACAGGAGAACTGATCCTTTCTTCGTCAACATAAAATAATAATAATAATAACAATAACAATAACAATGACAATAATAACGATAAGAATAAGAATAATAATAATAAGAAGAAGAACAACAATAAGAATAATAAGAATAACAATAATAACAATACTAAGAATAATAAAAATACTAATACTAATACTAATACTAATAAGAAGAAGAAGAATAAGAAGAAGAAGAAGAAGAAGAACAATAGCAATAGCAATAGCAATAGCAATAACAATAAAATAATAATAATAATAATAATGAGAATAAGAATAAGAATAATATGAATAACAATAACAACAACAACAATAATAATAATAATAATAAAAGATGATATATTTAAGTACATAAAATCTATTTTATTAATATTGGTTTAAAATTCAAAAGACTAGTTTTAAAACTCACACTCAACAGTAGTTCATAAATAATTAAATATCACTTGGGACCAAATCGAGGCTATATATATAGAGGACTATGCAGCCCGTAACTGATAATCAAAAAAATAAGAAACATAGAACAAATGGACTAAAACCCTAAATCTAGAAAGATATGTTATTAGAGATCGCCTATATATTAGTCACTCATAAATTAAAATAAGTAGAAACATTTCATTTGTTTCATCAAGATGCAACAAAATTGAATAAGTTAGCAAAAGTTCTCAAATTAAAGCAAATCTCGTATCAGATAACCGAGGATATGAAAGTATTTACGAAGGTGTTAATCGTTCTAAATAACAATGAAAACATATAAACTATGGACTGAATACCCTAATTTAAATAGATTAAAAAAGAAAAAAGAAAGAAAGAAGTTGACATTTTAAGAACATTACCTTACTCTTGGATGATTTGTTATCAGATGATCTTGCCATGATACTTTGCAAGTTCCTACTTAGCTTGGCTTTCAAGGAAGAGAAGTTTATCCCTCCACTAGAATTAGGAAATGAACTTAAATGACTCATTCTTGGATTCACCGGCGCGAAATTGGTCCGGGCATTTTCTCCACGAAGGGCTCGGGCCGCCTCATCATAGGCTTGAGCTGCTTCTTCTGCAGTGTCATAAGTCCCTAGCCACAACCTCACCCGTTGCGACGAGTCCTTTATCTCCGCAACCCATCTTCCTGAAGGCCTTTGCCTAACACCTACATATCTACGTGGCGATGATTTATGTGATGGTATCGTTGTGGTGAAGCTGGTAGTGAAAATTGTAGTTTTCGTGGTAGTTTCCAAATTGGCCATGTCCTACAAGTAGTGTGAATATTGGATTTTTAGGGTTTACTATTAAGAAAATAGAAGTAAATGGTTGTGTGGTTGCATAAAGAATAGAGGTAAAGCAAATTTTGGCTTGAGTTGGCACTATTTATATAAGGTTATTAGGATATCAGAAGAATTATTCTATAGGCTCTTCTCAATTATTGGTTTGTTTGTTTCCATATAAAGGTTTCTGATCATTATTAGCCCGGTGTCATATATTTGGTAACATAAGTTTCATGAGCAAAAAGCGAATACGGAATCATAATGCACCACTACCAGTTTTTTTATTTTTTATTCTTTTTGGAGTTATTGGGAGTTTTTTTTTTTTTTAACAATATTAACTTATAAAATTTAATTAACGTTGAGAATACCAAGGAAAGTAGTTACACGTGTGCTTGATCCAAGGTTTCAAATAACGATAGCGACTATTGAAATAATAATGGTGATGCAAGGCCCTGTAAATAAAAAGAAAACAAAATGGGTTTAATTATAATATAATTATAAACTAGAGGGACCAAATTGCAATAAAATTGAAATTTAATGGGAAAGTCAATTATCTTCTATCCTACGTTTAATCGTACGCTCAAATTCATTCTTATGTTAACAGAGAGAGAAGGGGAGAGAAGAGAAGAAGAACAGGCAACACAAAACCCTTCGATCCAAAAAGAATACACCATGTGACAATCCAAACGCGGATTCGGACTTCTCGTCTTATTCTCCTCGTTTTGACATAAGCATTATCCCCTATTTCTTCAGGTTTTTCATACCCGTTCTTCCTCTAAATCATCAAAGTTTTATTGTAATGGTGAATTGATGATTAGATGATTGTTAATATTGAGAATTATAACGTCCCAAAATTTCCAGATAATTTTTTTGCATTTATAATAATATTATAAAGGCATATAATATTATTATTGCATCAATTAAGTATGAAGTGCATTAAGTGTTTAAGAATGAAGTATGAGGTTTACGAAGTTTATAGAGGTATAGAAGTATTAACGAAGGAAGAATATGAGGATATTACGTGATTTTAGAAGTATCGTAGTAAGAAAAATATTACATTAATTTAGAACGTATCATGAAGTTGAAGTTTAGTATAAACCTTAGAGTAAAACGAGGTACCGAGACCTTACGGGAATTTGCACAAATGTAGAATTATTTTATGTTGACTCTAGGATATGTATTTTGAGTGCCTAGTATGAGTGGAATGAAGTTTGAAGTCGAAAGGTGAAGTTTGGAGTCGAATAAAGCATTTTATGCAGTTTTGGACTGAGCTTTATTGGTCCTAATCTACCGTTCGGATAATGCTTTGAGCCGTTCGAACGGCAAAGGCGTTAGAATGGAAGGATTATGCCTTTCGAATGGCATGGTCTGGCAGAACAAAAGTATTAAAAATTAGGCTTTAGGCAGTGGAGAGTTTATTATTTTTACCCAGCAAACACAGTATAGAGAGAGAGGTGAAGCCACGAAACTCTAGAAGTCAGGCGATACCTTTTTGTGAAGTTTGCATTGTTTATGAAAAGAAGTGTGTTGTTGAATTAAAGTGAATCTTTCAGAATAAATGTATGAGTTGTATTCATTGGGTTGAGTTTTTTTAGGGGACAAATGTCAACTAATTTGTGTGGAAAGATAAACTTTAAACAGAAGATTCGGCATCTTACTGTGAAAGTTGAAAAACTTGATCTGGAATTATCCATTGATCAAGTCACATGCGTAGTGGCGGGTTATTGAATGCTTTAGATGCGTTACATGTGTTGTGGCGGATCTTAGTAAGTTTTATAAAATGCGTTGAGATACTAGTTCCATATTTTTAGGCATAGGCATAGGCATTGGCTTTGGCTTTGGCGTAGCGCATTAGCATATTTGTTGTAGCATTTTTTCGTGTTGGTGTGCATTGTATAACATATTCATTGTAGCATATTCATGAATGTTATATCTTCTTATATGTTGTAGCATGTTACTCATATCATACATATAGTGTAGTCTCATTTTTTATTAATGAGTTGATTGTTTAACCATATTACTTTCCTGTTCTTTTATATCATGCATTATTTGTAGGTGTGGAGGTAGATGTTGAGCATCACTAGATGCCTTAATGCATATTGTATATATTTTTTTATACAATTGCAGGTGTTGACATAGACGAAGGCATATTTATACAAGTTAAATCTTGTTGTTAATGTAGTTATATTTTGTTGGAGAAAGAACAATATGTAACTTCTTTTCTTATTCATTTTGTCAAGCATGTAGCTTGAAGC
>MKEJ01054483.1:0-10755 GCA_001753735.1 Embelia ribes
TTCTAAAATTATTACAGCACACAGATAATTAATTTACATCATTAGTGTACAGTACTGCTACAGTGTTGTGTCAAAATAAGGGCCTTATATATCGTGGTACTCATTGATGATATTTTCGTATATTTGCCTACAGAAGAGGTACACAAAAAATATTTTTGCGTTCTTCTTTATACTCTTTGGAAGCATCAGTTTTATACCAAGTTTTCGAAATGTGAATTTTGGTTGCGTGAGGTTCGTTTTTTTGGTCATGTAGTTTTAGAGAATGGCATGGCAGTTTATCCTTTAAAAATCGAGGCCGTTACCAATTAGGAACGATTTAAATCTGAGTTTCAGTTTTCTAGCTTTTTAGGGTTAGCCCATTATTATTGTCGATTCATCCAAGATTTTTCACATATGGTGGCCCCAGTGACGAGACTTACTCGCAAAGGAATGAAGTTTAAGTGGAACTCTAAGTGCATGGAGTCTTTTCTCACTTTGAAGATGTTGATAATTTTGGCTCCAATTCTTGTTATTCCAGAACAAGGTATTGGCTACACGCTGTATTGCGATGGATTGAAAGAAGGGTTGGGTTGCATGTTGATGCAACTAGGAAAGGTAGTGGCATTTGCATTGAGGCAGTTGAAGATGCATTAGAAGAACTATCCTACTCATGATCTCGAGCTTGGTGCGGTGGTATTTGTGTTGACGTATTGACGATATTACCTTTATGGTGAGAAGGTTGAGGTATTTTTCAATCATAAATCTCTCAAGTACTTATTTACACAATGCAACTTGAACATGCATCAACAATGATAGATGGAGTACTTAGATCAGTATAACTTTGTTCTATAGTATCATCCAGGGAAAACTAATAAAGTAGTAGATGTATTGAGTTGCAAGACTCGATGTTCTCTTACTTTTCTTACTTTGAATGAGTGAGAGATGATGTGGGTGTTGAATGAGTTGGGATTAGATTTCATAGAGGAAGCAGAGGGTAAAGCAACATTGTTTACGATTGAAGTCCAACCAACTTTGATCACTTGCGTAGTTGAAGTACAATGTAGTGATGAGGAATCAAAAACTTATCATGTTCGCATTCTTAGTGAACATAGACTTGATAGATGGGCGATGGCAGAAGATGGCGGGTTACGATTTTCAAATCGCTTATTTTTTCCTAGATCTATTCGGGATGAGATTATTTGGAAATCTCATCATTCGCATTTGGTAATGCATTCCGGGGATACCAAAATATTTTATGATGTTGTGCATTATTTTTGGTGGCCAAGAACAAAGAAAATTATGGTAGAGTTTGTATCGCATTGTCTTACATGTCAGCAAGTGAAGGCTGAATATTTGCATCCAGGAAGGTTTCTTAGACCATTGCCCATTCCCAAGTGGAAGCGGGAATGGATCACAATAGATTCATGGTGGGTTTGCCACAGTCGAAGCAGAGGAGTGATGCTATTTGGGTGATTATAGATCGAATGATGAAATCTGTACATTTTTTTAAATTCATACAACCGACTCAGTTAAGAAGCTATGTCAAAAGTATATTGATGAATTTGTTAGGTTGCATGGGGTTCCCGTATCTATTTTGTTTGACCGTGACTCTCGATTTATCTCGCATTATTAGTCAAGGCTTCAAGAAGTATAAGGAACCAATCTTTCATTGAGCACGTCCTTTCACCCTCAAACGGATGACCAATTTGAGAAAACCATCCAAACATTAGAAGATATCTTCATGCTTGCATGCTTGATTTTAGTGGAAGTTGGGATGGTCATGTAAGTTTGATTGAATTCACTTACAACAATAGTTACCACACAAGTATCAAAATGGCTCTGTTTGAAGTATTGTATGGGAGACCGTGTCGACCTCTTATTTATTGGGTGAAAATGGACAATAGTGTATTATTGGGTCTGGAGTTGATGGAGAAGATAACTTGGAATGTTTACTTGATCAAACAGTGGTTAGAGATGGCTCAAAGTTGTCATAAGAGTTATGTGGATATGCGAAGGTGACCATTGGCGTTCGAAGTAGGTATGTGCTTTCAAAAGTTTCCCTGGAAAAGGATATTATACGATTCGAAAAGAAAGGGAAACTTTCACTGTGTTATATCGGTTATTTTCTCATTCTCGAAACGGGTGGCGAAATGGCTAATCGTTTGGAATTGCCACCACCTTAACATGCAAAGGTGCATCCCGTCTTTCACATTTCTATATTTTGAAAGTATCTGGGGGACCCTTCTCATGTGATTGACTTCAATGACTTACATGTAAAGGAAGATGTATCGTATGAGCTATGACTTATTCGTATCTTGGATTCAAAGGAACGAATATTTTATAGGCGTAGTATTTCTTTGGTGAAGGTGTTGTGGAAATGTGGTTCGAACGAGGAAATGACGTGGGAGTGCGAGGCAGAGATGCAAGCAAAGTATCCGGAATTACTCAACGATTCCATTACGTCTTTACTTTTTGTGTAGTATGTGCGAATTTCAGGGACAAAATTTTCTAACGTGGGAAGGATGTAATGTCCCAAAAATTCAAATAATTTTTTTGTTTTTAATAATAATATTATTGTTGCTTTATAATACTATTGTTGTGTTGTATGTTTGTGTGTAATTGCGTATTGTATTGCATGGAGTAGAGTTGTTTGGGATGTAGTTATGGTGAAGCGTTGTGACGTATTATGGTATGCTTGGGAAATTAGTTTTGGGTATAGTATGCATAGTTGCGAAGTATTTTCATACATATTTTTATGGTAAAGTTTGGTTCAAGGGTGTGTAACGGCACACAAAGCAACATTTTCCCTTTGGAGCCTCTAGAAGTCGTTACACATTGGTAAGTACAGGTACAAAACTAAGTACCTGTGCAAAGAAATTTCAGTACCGATACAACGATCAGTCAAAGTGTGGGCTCAGTTACTTTATGCCTTCATACATGTTTTTCAAGCCAATTTTTTTTCATTTTCTCAATTTCACCGAGTTAAAGAGAGAGAGAGTGGTGGAGGGTGTTTTTAACTCATTCATCAGCTATAATGAATGTTCATCGATAAAAATCACATATTTGGCTTCTTTATTGTGTAGGTTCTATTTTGGCTTAAGTTTTTTTCTTCTATCTTGTTCGTTTCTCTTTCCTCGATATTCGTGCCTTTTGGTTTGATCAAAATAAATTTGACATTCTTTATCCTTATCTTATGTAAAATATCTTTATGTATAGGTGCATTGTATTTGAAAATGCGGAGATTGATCAAACCTAGGGCTAAAGAGGAGGCGAATTTGGGGATTTTTGGCATGGGCGTGCAAAGGCTTGTTTTAGGGCATTTACGGTATGATAGACTATGAACTCTAATATAAACTTGAGATTTCAACTACATATTAACATAATTGATACATCATGTATGCGTAGTTGTTTGGCATAGTTTTAATATGATAATGATTACATTATCTTGCGTAGTTTAATTACCATGTTTATTGTATACTTTCATAATCTTATGCATAGGCGAAGCATAACACTCTCATTCATGTATTGGTGTAGCATTGTTTTTCATTGAAAAACTTGATTTTAAAGGCATTGAAAAGCATAGGCATAATTTTAATTGCGAATAATTCTCTTTTATCATTTAAAGTATGTGTTGTAGACTTTGAGTATTTTCATATCTTTTTGGGACAATGTATCACCTTTTATGATGATGATTTGGAAATGTTGATTCTATTTCTCAATTTATTTGAATGTATATATATATATATGTTTTTGACACCCAATGAACCCTTCTTTATATAGAGGTGGAGCCTTGAAAGTTGTTGATTTTGTGATCATTAAAATTTAATTTGTTTCCATCTCTGTGCTGATTTTAAATCTGCATACACGTCTGTCTGAACCACATCCGGCTGACTGGACCTAGGAGTACTATTGGCCAGACCTGTGAATGTTTCAGCCGGAACTATTTAAATTTTATGTGTACCTCCAACTAGAGGGTGGTAGCCATTACAAAAACCGTACTGTAGGGTGGTCCTAGCCGGTTCTGTGTCTTAACAAATTTTTTGATGCAATTTTGAGCTCATTTAACTATTGGCTAAATTTAAGTCATTCTTGAGTTGGTTCTATCGCTTTCAAGCATTTTTTAAATTCTTTTTGGCTAACCCTTTGTTTTTAAATGCACGTTTTGATTTCTAGTATTTCTTGGCACTTTAATTTTCATTTTTGAACTTCGCATTTTCTACTTTCATAGGCTCATTAGTTCATTGTCTTCATATCACTTCACTTTGTAATCTCATCATCGTTTTTCATCATAAACTCAATTTAAACAGTAGTCCATTATGGAGACTTAACTTTGTTTATTCTCTATTTTATTTATTTTTGTTATCATCAAAATCACTTTAAAATATATTTTTCACAAACCTTGGGATTACAATACTCCTCCTTTTTTATTATGACAAATAATAAGAGAATAAATATACTTAAACTCCTTCTAAACAAGTTCATATAATAAATTTCGCACTTGGTATAAAATATACCACATAAATTGCACTTAAAGGGAATAACAAGTTTGAGTTTATGACAATTATATGAATAAAAGAATAATTAATAAGTTTAAGTGAGTTATTTATCTATTTATATGTGACATGTTCAATTTTAGTCTAGATATTTGCATGTGATCAATATATGACAATTTTAAGTATAAATATTTTTCTTTCATGTGACATAAACAATTATGCAAGTACTTGCATGTGAATAAGATGTATCAAGCGTGGAATATAAAGATGAGAAGTAAAAAAGAACATCACATTAACATTAAAGAAACTTCATTAACTTAACATAATAAAACATAAAATTAAAATCATAAGAACATGATACATCTCTAGATTAGTTCCGAGGCAATTGTTGATTATCTTCTTATCCTCCCCCTTTTGGCATCATTAAAAAGAAGTTTAGGCATCTAAAGGATCCGCACAATCACTATAGTAGTAGAAGGGGATATATTCATTACCATCACCACTCTCTACATACTCGGAATATGAGTACTTACTGGAGAAGAGATCGACAAGTAATTGAACAATACATCCATGATTGGTGTGTTTATATAGTTGTTTTGTTCAATTATGTGATCACCGAGCCCTAAACTCAAAGGTTTCTCTGAATCTTCTTTTAAATCCTAAATACCTTCCTGAATATATCTTTGAGCCAACCATGAATGGAATTTGATGAGCAATGGAATGATTTCGAAGTATGAGTATGAACATATTGACTACTGCAAGGAGGTCCTTGCGGAGTTAATTCACCTTCATAACCTCCTCTTTCAAAGGTTATTGATCTTTAAACCAAGTAAAAGTGTCTTAATCTTGATGAAATCCCCATCATCTTATATTGTGTGCAATGATAGTGAAAATTAGGTGCTTCGTTTTCAAGATCAATCCCAAAAAGGGTGAAGATGTGAGTAAGTTGTTGACCATAGATAAGCCCTTGCCCCCACTTGTTCTTATAAGAGACTATATGTTCAATAAATTACACTGTAAAATCCACTTTGATGTGGTATTTGGCGTAGAGGTAGAAAATTTGCTTTTAATTTACTGTGTTATCACTATTCTTAAGCCCAATCAAGTTCTTCACTATCACATAGTGCAAGACCTTTTCTTGGAACTTATGGTTGACTTTATCTGGTACACGTGCTCCCTTCTTCAGTGAGGTGTTTGAACGAACAATTCATTGATATGTTTGTCAAGTGTCTTTTGGAATCGAAAAAGGCCACAAACTCTTATTGTGAGTGAAATGAAAATTACTTGCTTGGAAATGGAAAAGATTATGGATTTGATCAAGATTCATCTCTACATGGATACACTTGACCCAATAAGTGAAACCTACAATACATCTTCCTTCATATTTAGCATCGAAGTTGGTGTAAAATATTTTGACCAACTTGTGATAGAGATTTGTGTTGATATAAGGAATTCAATGTAAACTTGAAATTCGAGGACCTCGTAGACATTAGGTCCTCTAACATACCGAAAACATTCTCGATCTAGAAGTTATTGAGGACAAATTCCATCTTGTAAGGAGTTCAACTTGATGATGAACATCTCCTTGCTATGGAGTCTCATGAGATGGACTTTCATGAGAGTGGCATACCCATTGAGTACTCTTTCCCGCGATGGATTTACGAGGCACGGTGAAGCAAATATGTATGAAGGGTTTTTATATTGTATGAGAATTGTTTATGAGTAGTGTGATTTGAGATAACAAGAGAATCATTTAAATAAATGCTTTCATGGGATTTGGATAAAGATAAGAATTCAAAATTTGAAATTTTTGGTTGTTCCCATAACACCATGTCAGATTTGGCTAACCAGGTGTCAATCTGGCTTACTAGTTCTATCTCCAACCCGTCAAAATTGAAAATTTCAAAATTTTGAATTTGGATGGATATTTGTGTCAATCCTTAATTATTTTCAGTAATATTTCCAATATTTTCTTCATTGAACTTATTAGTTATTTGCTAAAGCAATAAATATAAGTTTATTTAATTGTTGAAAAATATTCAAATGGTTTGGGCACATCTGTATGATTTGTATGATATCTATTCAATTTGAATTTGATAGTATCTTAAAGAGGATATAATTAAGTCATAAAAAATTCTATCAACAAGTTTTAAAAATTTAAAATTTGATTTTTAAGGCTTATGGAATTTAAAGCGTCTTGATTATGAAGAACATGAACGTTTAAGATTGCATCCTCTTATTTAATTAGATATATAGGAAGTGTATATTATTGTAGTTTGAATTGTTGCCAAAACATAAAGATTTAAGATTAAAATTTATGGAAATTGGATAATATGGTAACTTTCAATATCATTAGATGGATATATTTAATAGGAAACAATTTGATTTTGAGTTGTATTGATATATACTGATCATATTCGGATATTAGGATAGGAAAGATTTGATTTTGGAAAAAATATGAAAATTTTTGGGTAGAAATAATTTGTCCCGTTTTGCAATCATCAGACACAGTTGGCTAGCCCTGTAGGGTTAGTTGGCCGGTCTTAATACTGATATTTCCAAAATTTCTTTCTACAATATTTTCAGTCCAAAATTCAACAAATATGCATATCCAATTCTCTTCTAATGAATAAGAACTGGTCCTCATGCAATTTTCAGTGTTAATGTTTTCCAAGATAATGTTATCTTTTTGTGAATTATCACAAAGGAAATGTTGGCGTATGTCAATATGTTTAGAACAGAAATGATGTTTAGGAATTTTAGATAGGTTAATTACACTAGTATTGTCACAAAAATTTAGAATTTTCTAAAATGAACGACTGTAATCACTCAGTTGTTATTTCATTGAAAATATTTGTGCGCAACAACTTCCTATAGCAATATATTTTTGTTTGGCAGTTGAAAGTTTAATAGATTTTTCTTTCTTACTAAATCATGACACCAATGCATGTCCTAGAAAGTTACATGTGCTACTAGTACTTTTCCGATCGGTGTGACTACCGGAAAAATTGGCAACAAAATATCCTATTAAATTGAAATTGGTTTCCATATGATAGGATAGTTTTAAGTCTCCTATTACTATTAGGTATCTAAAGACTCATTTTACGGAAGTATATGTGATTCTCTAGGACATGACTGAAATCTAGCACACAAGCATGCACTAAACATAATATCAGGTCTACTAGCAGTCAAATACAAAAAATGATCTGATCATACCTCAATATATATTTTAATCGATACTCTTACCTATTTTGTCTTTGTCAAGTGTCAAGGTGGAACTCCTTTGAGTATTCATTCATTTTTTATTATCAATCTCGAATTTCTTGATCAAGTCCTTATAGTACTTTGCTTAACTTATGTAGATTTCTTTTTTTACTAGTTTAATTTGAAGACTGAGGAAATAGTTCAACTCACTAACATACTCATTTTGAATTCTTCCTGCATCCACATTGAGAATTCCTTACACATATTTTAGTGAGTAGCGCCGAATATGATATCATCATCATATATTTGAACAAGCAAAATATCATTTTCATATATATTTATGAATAGGGTGGTGTCTATCTTTCCTCTAGAAAATTATTTTTTAATTAAGAATATACTTAATCTATCATACCAAGCTCGAGGAGCTTGTTTTAAGCCATAAAATGCTTTGTTTAATTTATAATCATAATAGGGTTTTTCTAAATCTTCAAAACCAGGAGATTATTCAACATATACTTCCTCTTATGTACCCATTTTAAAATGAAATTTTGACATCAATTTGATAAAGCTTGAACTTCTTTAATATAACCCCTTTAGATCGGCTGAAACTCCATAGAACTGGCTAGCTGAAAGTAATTCAAACTTATGCAATTGAAGATTTGAGAACAACAAAAAGATGAAAAAATATCAAATAAAAAAGATGAAAAAATATCAAATCTTAACGGTCACATGGTTACAAGTTTCAAGACGCCTCCTCTATATAAAGATGGCTTCATTTTTCAACATACATACAAGAGTACAAGACAGAAACAACTCAATACATACAAGAGAAAGAGAATCAATAGATCTAAACTTCCAAATCAAAATCTTATCATTATCCTTACTCAAAGGTTTGATTTACTCAAGTTTCATATTCAAAACCTTAGAAGTGAGAATCTAAATAATCATTTTAGTGATTCACTTATATCATTTTAGAGAGGATTGTTTGTAAGATTGAGAATTCATCGTTTTCATATTCAAATTCAATCTTGTAAGGTTTCCACCAACTTTGTAAAGGAGCAATGTATAACACCTAAATGTAGAATCAATTTGAGTAGCACCTACAATTCTACTCAATTACAATTTAAGTAGTACCTGCAAGTCTACTTGGTTACGTTTTAGTAGAGCCCTCAAATCTACTTGTGTACGGTTTGAGTAGAGCCTAAAAATTTACTTGGTATGGTTGGATAACACTCGCAAACTATTCGTATAATGGTTAGATTGCACCCTTGAATACTAGCCATCTTGTAACTTTGGATTATAAAGTTATAAGGAAACCCAATGGGAGTATTGGAGACCAAACATGGGGGATCATATTAATCTGAACTGGTATAAAAATTATATATTATGTTCTTTTTCCCTTACTATTTAATTGTCACACTTTATTATTTCTAGATATTATCTTATAAGTTTCCGAAGCAAAAATTTGAGGGGAATTATTTTAACAAAGTAATCTTTATTTACAAATCAATTCAACCCCCTCTTGGTTTGCTATTTGGGCATCAATTGATAATGAAGTTGGACTTCTTTGGTTTGATGGTGAAGGAGGTAAAGTATTTAACTCTTGATTTTCTTGACCACCATGTTTCTCTTGTATGCTTGTTCTTCATGTTCTTGAAAGAGTGGAAGGAAGTTGTAATTTTTATCTTCTTGAACATTCCATTCCCATATAGTTGCCTTATCAAAGTGCACATCTCTACTCACAATGATTTTCTTTATGATGAGGTTGTAGAGTTTTGTATCCTTTTGAATGCTTATCTTAGTCGATGAACACTAAGTTCTCACTCTTGTCTTTAGCACAGCACATATGCAACATTCCCAAAAAAATTTCCAGTGAGAGACATTTGATTTTATTTCCTTCCATTCTTCTTGTGGACTCTTGTTATCAATACTTTTAGTGGGACATTGGTTAGAGAAATAAACCACACAATCTACTGCTTCGGCCCAAAATTATTCGGGTATCTTCTTGCTCTTTAGCATAATTCTAGCCATCTCAAGAATTGCTCTATTTTTTCTTTCTACTACTCCATTTTTTTGCTGAAAACTCGAAACTGTTAGTAGACGACAAATCTCACTATTTTCACAAACCTTATTAAATTCATTCAAGGAGAATTCACCTCTTTTTAAGATCTCATTGCTTTAATCTCATGATCAATTTCGTTTTCAACAAGAACCTTAAATTTTTTAAAAGCACAAAATACGTCGGATTTTTCTTTTAGAAAATACACCCAAATTTTTCTTTAGTAACCATCAAAAAAGATAAGAAAATAATTACTCTTTCCAAGATAACTTAATTTAATGGGTCTACAAACATCAGCATGAATAAGTTGTACATGTCCTTAAGTTCTAGACATCAATTTTTTTGGAAAGCCTTTTCTTGAATATTTCCCAAGAAGTCATCTTCACAAAATTAGTCCGATTGCAAAATTAAAGGCAAGCCATTCACCATTCCCTTTCGTCATAACAACTTTAAACCCCAAAATCAAATTTCCTTAACTTTTTAGATAAAGACATCGATCATGCAAATGAATATTATAGCTGTCACGCTCCTGAATCCCAAGTACCCGGAACCCGAGGGGTGATGTGCTAACAGTAACCAAACCACAATAATAAAAAAATAAAACCAAACCACAGAAAATGGAAACTATACAAAAATATCCATCAGCAACTACCCAACATTCTAATACAACAGTCTACTAACTAAGTCCAATACACTGTGTAAACAATGCGTCGAAACAAAATATAATACATCAGAGTCTGCGCGGAAATCAAAATCTAACTAAGTCCAGAAAATACAACCCAACAATCAAAACCTGCCGAAAATGCGGAAATCCTGACTGAATGCTGACGAAACCCTGACGAAACACTATGGGTGGCTGATAACCTGTCTAATATGCTCAGGAAATATCCAAAGTAGGAGGTAAATTTACAATACCATGGAACAACAATATAAAGTAACAGTACTGAAAATAATGGCACTGATATGAAATATGAAAATCACTGAAATGCAGTAAACAGTACTGAATAAAAATCTCAAACA
>MKEJ01054495.1:5931-16955 GCA_001753735.1 Embelia ribes
CCTTAATGGATTTGAGTGCCTTAATTATGACCCAAAGCTAGTTCCTGTCAAAAGTAAGAAATATCTCTATTCAGTCAATCACGCTTCTCCAGCTGCATCAGTTAGTTTTCCTTTTACTGATGTTTGTTCATCGTCATCTGCACCGTGCTGGAGAGCTTCCCAACTTTCTCCGGGTTAGATTTTTATTAGTTATTGTTCTTCGAGTGAAAGTTTTATTGGATTTCAATGTGCATTCTGAAAGTCCTGTTTTTTGAAAACTTACCTCCACTTTTCATCTGAAGTTGGATTAATATGGACTTCATTTTTTGCTTGTCTCTGCAGAATATGGTGGCAATGTAAAGTGTGAAGAGGATGGTATGGCTTGAAGCTTCTTTTGACCGACAGCCTTCTTTATGAACTGAACTTTTTACTTTTGTATTTGCGTGCTTTAAAATTTCTTTATCTGCGATCATGAAGGTAGTTTCACCACTTTCACTCATCCTCGAGTGTTGAACATGCCCATTTCTGAATATTCCCATCTCTGCATGTTTTGGGAAAATGTTAATGATATATTTGGTTCATGAATTGATAAAAGAGAAATGAAAGGAATTCAAATTTGTGCTTTCTATACAAATATAAACATGTCTCTAGGAAGCATCAATTTATTTTCCTTCCACTTCTCTCCCAAAGATCTTTTATCAAGCATTAACGTAAGATGAAAGATATTGTATTTGTTCTAGCTTTTACTGATTTGAATCCTCATGGGCTGTGGAGATGGGATGTGTTTTATGGGGCATGGTCACAGCAATAAATTTTTCATGCTTTCATTGATTTAAGCCGTTAAAGGCAAGAGTAGTATGAAGTGTTTTGAAGCATCTCATATTTCCTGAGCTATTTTCTGCTTTTTACTATTATTTTCTGCCAGTGACAGCTGGGGATTCTCCGAGATCATTGGCCGCTGCTCAGACGCTATGTGACATAGTAAAACAATTTCCCAAGCAAGAGCAACAACAAAGGATTACGTGGACAAGTAAACCTTTGGACAAGACAATCAAGGGTTGCAGGTCGAAACCGGGTTATAAACTTGGAGAAATAGTTGCAAAGCCAGAATCGGTAGTGTCATCTCATGATTTTTTGAAAATTACAGAGACATCATCGATCTTCAAGAAGCCCAGGCTCTTGAACAACGAGAAGGGCAAAGATCTCAACACCAGAACAAAAGGACTGGTAAATTGGTCTATGCCCAGATCAAGTACACAATCTCCGAATAAATCGTATAAGGACACTTGTGCAAAGATAAAAAACTATAATTCATTTATGATGCCACCACCTACCTCAAAGATCTTTGATAAAGCTTGCAATAATCGGCAAAGGCTGAGATAGCATTGTAATTGTATCTGATGGTGTATTATCACCTCCGTCAATTTCATTTTATTTTTCTACTTTTAAATTTATCGTAATTAGTTGATTTTCAGTAGGAAAAATGGGTTATTGGTCGAGATTTGTAGGCCTTGTATATATTCTGTTGCAAGTAGTGCTGTTGTAAGTTTAGTTTCGGGGGAATCAGGTTGCAGTGTTGTAACTTATGTAGCAATTGTGTTGAAATTGGCTCATTGTATTTTCCATGGGAAGAAACATCAGATAACGCAATGGAAGTTTTCATTCCTTATTAGTCTTTCTCTGCATCTTGTTGCCTGTTTTTAATGTATTTTTTGTGTTTTTCCAACATGTAGGCTGTTGTGTATATAGAATATCAGGTCAACCCAAGTTCTCTCTCTCTCTCTCTCTCTCTCTCTCCCTAATTAGAGAAGAGGTTTTTAGTAGGATAGACCAATTTTTTTCTCAAGGCAAGAAAATAAATGTTTTTGTTTGTGGTAACACTAGTTTTCCAAATAAAAACAGTTAATATTTATCTCATAACTTTGGTTTTTACATTCATATCGGTCTATCTGTATAATGAAATGGAAATTGACCTTATGCATAGTCTCGGGGTTAGGCTTTGTTTCCTCAAGCTACTTGCACGGCACTTGGCTTGTCAAGCCCCCTTTTTGAAAGCTAAGTCGTCCTAACCCTACTTATATTACAACTTACTCTTGAAGGTCACAAAATGGGACCATCTCCCATTTGTATACAAGTGCCCCTTCTGAATGGATGGTTGCAATCAATATGATTGTACAAAAAGGTATAAATTATCCTACATCCTTCATGCTATTTCTATTAACATTCTGCCTTATTCCATTACATTCTAGAATAGTGTAGGGTCTTCTTGGATGTTCCGGAACCTTCCTCGTTATGCAATGCGCCAACGACGACTTAGTCGATCACATCAATGTAATGCAAGGAAGGTAGTCAAAAAAGATGAGGATGAATTCTTAGTCAAATTAGCGTAGGCGTATGCTTTTGCTTCAATTAATGTTGATCTAAGTTGTAAACAACCTGGTTCAAGCCATATTGTTTACAGTATATTTTAGAAAGCACTAAGAAAACGTTTGTCTTGTATAACGAAAAAAAAAAATGTATTGACATTATATATGCGAATGCATTCCACTTCATTTTCAAACATTCTGATAATCATGAGAGACCCAATGTGAATTCTAAAATTTGATTCATGTGCCACTCATCTCGGAATGTTTCCATCCTTCGATCCACCTTTCAAATTCATTAAAATGGAAAACAAAAGAAAAGAGAAATATTAATCGAAGCAACAAGACCCACAACTCCCTCATAAATAATCAAGAAAAGCGTTTCACGGGAGCAATATACACTAACTTGATGATGCTTCCTACCAACACAGATTTCCCCAACGAGGTTCACATGACCAAAGCATTTGCAAAGGCACATTTATTTTTTCTTCTGTTGGTCGGAGACCCTTGATCCCATGATCTTACAAACAGGTAGATCTTTCGATTGGATAAGCTTTAGAGCTGGATGAACTTTGAGATCTCCCATTATCAACTTCTGGCCAACATCCAGCTCACTCAAATCCACGTCAATATAGGGAGGGATGACATCAGCAGGGCAAAGGAATTTGACTGTTCTATTGATAATGTTCAAATAAGCACCTGAGAGAGAAAACACACTATTAGATTGGGTTGGCAACTAATTGTTGATAATAAGTGATTTAAATAACAAGAATTGGACAAAGACGTCAACAGATTTTGGCAAAAATATATAGCACATGGAACAGAAGTAACTTTTATCTGCCTGCCACAGACGACACTTGTCCACGATATCACGCAATGAAACAAAAAGACTGGGCATCAAATACAACTGAAAAAACTTAGCAGCATCTAGATATGTAAGCCCGTAATTATCCACGAGCTTAAATCAGATGGGCATGGTACGGACTCCTCCACCAACCCCATAATCACCCACCACCCAACCACATCCCAAGGAAACAAAAACCAAGGAAATGAAAGGACAAAAGGGGAAAAGAGGATGAAACCAAACTATTGCTCCACTGAGCACATCCAAGACGGATTATGAATTTTTGATCCTATCGATAGACCACCCTCCCTCAATGGTACTGTATTTCACCACTTTGAGCACCTTTCTCAAATAACTATGATACCATTTTTAGCCAGAATGGCGTACCTCCAAAATCTAACGTCCACATTAGTAAGTCCCATACCTACTATCCAAAACTGCAAGGGAAGAAATGATTAACAGAGACCGTTTCTCGTGCTTAGTCCTCTTTCTAATCCAATAATACATCGTTGATTGTTACCATTTTGGTGTTCTTATGATGCTTTCGGAATTGAGTATTTGCTATGATTGCTAGCGATGTCTAATATAAGGTCATCAATATGCTCACACAAGACATTATTGTCTTCTATGTCTATCTCCGTCATCTTTCATCCAAATAATTAAAGAAGAAAAAATGTTCCACTTTGGAATGCAACCAAACACTCCTTCCCTTCGAAAACTTAGCTGTCTGGTGTTTCTCTCATGTTAAAGAGCCCAAATAACGAAGGACTAAGCCCCACCATTTCATGACAAACATATCTTTACATCATTGGTAACTACATGAACTTGGACATAGGAGTCCGTAACTACACTCAATAAGTAGGTCTTTGCATAAATTTAGGCTATTAGTTCCCTTAATATCCCAAAGCTTAGGTCTACACCAATTCGTGTAAAAAACTGTAAAACTAACTTAGCTTTCATGACTGCACTTTCATTCTCTCGAACATTCAGATCAATTGCAATTCAGAGTTTGCTTGCGATATCTGTTCAGCAACAAGCTACTTTCCCTATGCCAAACTTAACGACATGAATGGTTTTAGAAGAAGTCCAGCTCCTAGCAAACACAAGATCTGAAATTATCATACCGCTATTCCTTTCCTTTAAAACCAAGGAAATTTTCTCGAAAGCTAAACCAAGAGTTCTAGCAACTACCCAGGAGAAACCAAAATAATTTCTAACCAAAACTCAGTCCCTAAAAAGTTGGTCGAAAATGGTGCTGTATAAGAAATCAAAACAATTAGCCACCAACATCTGATTAAATGTTAACAAAATAGTATACTACAAGACTTGCTGAGGCATAACACAGTAGATAAATTGTTTGTCAAGGCCATTCACATGATTTGAGAACAGATATTGCAAGCAAACTCTGAAGTCTATCTAAAGCAAAACAGAACCAAAATAAGATATCGCGTCGAGTCATTACATGAATTTTTCAGCGCTACTCATTCTTATCTAAAGTAACTTTCTTATATATTTCTCCAATATACACGTCCTTTTACGTCACTTGAATCTACATTCTTAGAAGTCTATCTCCAACTTTCCTTTCTACCCCCACATTAATAATTCTTGCTCTTGCTAACTGGTGCACTCACATGTTTCTTATTAAATGCCCAAACCAACTTAGACGACTTTCAGTTTTCTTATTTTACCCTCAATTGAGGCCACTTCTAACCTAACATTGATCTTCTTTACTAATTTTTAACTTTCCTAGTCTTCCTACATATCAATCTCAACATACTCATTTTGTTACACTCATCTCATGTTCATTTTATTTCTCAGTAGCCCAACATCACCTCCATACAATAAATATGGTCTTACGGCGGTCCCACAAATATCTGACTAGACACAGTTTTAGCACCTATAACAGAAGCGACAAAAACCCCTCACTTGTGAGTTATGAGATGACAAAAGAAAACAATAAATTAGCAGGTAGGCTAGGTTTCAAAGGAAATTACATTTTGCACAAGGTGATAGAATTAGCAGGTAGGCTAGGTTTCAAAGGAAATTACATTTTGCACAAGGTGATAGAAGAGGGGTATCACTCCAACGTACCCTTTTTAAGTCCAGGTGAAACATCATCTCCTCTAAATACAAGAGGAACATCGACCTTTAGTAAAGCATGTGATGGTGCCCTTATGAAGGTTACATTGAGAACAGCATCGGTACTAGCATGCAGATGAATCTGAAAGAAATGGAGAAAGCAAACCTCTATCAGTATGTGGCAAACAATACGGAGACTCAGGCAGCGAGACCTTGTTTCAAGTATAACGCAGTTGATCAAAATAAGAAGAAACTAATAAGCATTTCAAGACTTAAATTTGATCAATGCTTCATGTACTCCTCACAATAGGAGCTGTTTTAACTTGAGTACTTGACATCAACACCAAGTTTAGAATAATATTAACTCCAAGGAGTAATTTCTCAACATTTCTTCGACAAGATAGTTTTACTTTTTTTGCTGCAAGTAAACAGTTTTACTTGATAATCCTTCTTCAGGACATGAACTTTGTGAAATTCGTGAAGGTGTCATATGGTTAACTCAATGGTCGCAAACTTTTTCAGCTTGTGTTTATGATAATCCTTCTTCAGGATATGAACTTAATCAATTGCTTGTGATTTCTAGTGACCATGACTAAATGAATCTCAACAAAAACACTTATGTTGGCATTTGGATTAACAAGATTGAAATCGATGGGATTTGTCAGTTTTAAATAAGCAATGTTCTCCTTACAAAGAGATGGTTAGATTTGCATGACGCCAATGAATCTACAGAAGGATTTGAGTACTACACAATATGCGGATTTTAACTAATTGCTATATGCCTACTCATTTCAAATCTATGATGTTTAACCTCCAATCCTACAACTGAGATGGGAAGCATTTCAACTCATGTACTAATAATCTACGGAAATATACATATTAAATGCTTGTTTGATTGCAACTTTTAAGCAAATAAGTAGGAATTTTTTTAAGCTAAAAGAAATGTCAGGTTCATCAAGCCTTAACGCTAGAAATTTTCTCAAAAGTTGAGCATCCAAATAGACTGCAACTTATGAGCAAAGAGGCGTAGCTTAAAAATTAAACAAGCCTTAAGTGTCGATATCCAAAGATTTCAAATGCTCATGTCGCCTCATGTACTCTTACATACACCTTTTCCAGTTCAAGGTAAATTCAAAGCTATAAGCATCAATTTTTGACAAATTGTTTCAAAATAAAGTCAACAATTTTTTCAGTCTCATCTCACTCTTTACTATCACTTTCTGTACAGACATCCTAATATAAAAAAAGCAGTAACCCCGATACAGAGAGAGAAAACACATACCTTTTCTTCACAAATCTGGACCTTTTTGAAATTACAATCAAAATTAAACCATGAAATTAACTACCATAAAATCTCATTATTTTCCTTTCACTGCCCTACACACGTCCTGATGAACAAACGTAAATATATAGTAATAAAATAATGATGTACGAGATAAATATCACACGTTTAAATCCATATAGTTCACATATCATCATGTTACCCAATCTATAATAACAACTACCATCTCCAACTCAATGTGAACTCAAACCTTAAAAAAAAAAAGTCCCAGGAGACAAGAGTCACAACATAAAACTAAACAATTAGCAAATTACCTTCCAATTCCACCTTTTTCGGTCTAATCTTGTTCTTCCCCAACAAAAGCCTAAATATGGAGAAAAGAAAGTTCGGACGGATGATTACATTTTTAGGCAAGACATTCCCTCTTTCAACCTAGTTAACACAAATGCGAGCCCCCAACATATTCAGCTCATAGATACCTCTCTAAAAGCATAAACTTTTGAGAATGTAACTAAAATTAGAACTAATAGCAAATTAGCAAATCCCCTTTAAATACACAATTTCCAATCTCATCTAGTCCTGTGACTATAAACATCCAGAGAAACATAAAAGGTAAACCCAAATATATAAAGAAATAAAACCAGAAGGGATGAAGGTACGGCATTACATTTCTGGGCAAGACCCGGACTTTCTCGACAGCCTCGTCCGATTCAAACGTTGCCCGAACCTCGAGATCAAACAGCCTCGAGAGAAAGAACGACATGCCCATGTGGTTAACAAGCTTCTTGATCTGGTTGTTTTGGACGGAGATGAGGCGCTTGTTGCCGCCGTGCTGACCGTCCTCCTGCTCGAACAAGATGCTCGGGACCCGGCCCACCTTCCGCTCTTTGGCGGCGATGTTCGATCCCGAGGAGGCGCGTGGGACGGCGATAATGGTCTCTGCGTATTTGGGGTCTGGCCTGGGAAGGTCGTCGAGGTAGGCGAGCGGTGCGGCGGATGGTTCGTCAGGATGTGGGGCCACCGCCGCCGCCGCGGTGGAGAGGTGGCGGAGGTGGAGGGCGGTGGGGACGAGCTGGCGGCGGAGTAACATTGGCCGAGAGATAGAGAGAGAGAGAGATGGGGAGAGGGTTATGAAGGGTTTTTGATTAATTGGGAAAATGCATGTGGGGGGACTGAACTGTTGATTTTTTCAACTTCAGGGGTTTCAACTTTAATTCCCAAAACTACAATGACTTTACAAAGATTACACAACTTGGATCCATTGCGTTAATCCAATTTTTTTAAAACAAATTAACGTACTAACTGGAATCATATACAAATATGTACCGAATATTTTAATATATTTTTTGTTTAATTTATTTATTTGTTTTTTTTTTAAATGCTCGAGCTCATCTTTTATTTCTATTCAAAAATTTTAGTGATAATATATCAAAATTTTTAAATATCTTGGATTGTATTATATTCAATATATTAAAATATATATTTTGATATAGCATTGTCGAGATATTTACATGAACTTTTTGGGTTTGAGTCGCAGATTAGCAATTCTCTTTCTTAAAGCTACAGATCATATTAGTTTTATTTTAATTTTCTTCAGAATGTTTAGAGTCATAATTACTTAACAATATTACTTAAAACACCTCAATTTAATTGAAAAGGGGCAAGTTTATTAAACTCGCTACTTCAGTTTGCAAGTAGCTGATTTGTGGTAAACAGAAATCAGACTATATTTTTTGACAAAAAGCCAGACTTTTAAATTCAGTAGGTGTTTTCAACAAAAAAAATAATTTCCAAAAAAAAAAAAACTTTTAATTGTAATTCTCAAAAATACAGAATGTTGAGTACAGTAGTTTCTAGGGTAAAATTACACTCTGTGCCCATGAGGTTTCTATATAATTTCAATACAAGTTTGACTTGCAAATGGAAAGATTAAATTACCTTTCATTTTATTATCTTATTTTATTAACTTTGAAGCACATAAATTTCGAAAAAAATTAGAAATATCATCATATTTTAAGAAAATATTTTATTTATGTTTATAAATACAAAATTTATGTATTCATTCAACTTTATTTGATATTAAAAATTCTTTCAATGCAACTTTATGTTGTCAATTTTATGGCTGCAAACTAGTTCCCAGTCGTGTCAACACTAGCTCGTCCAATGTATTTGTTAACCACCAAGCCAAAACCCATCATGTTCCCAAGCCAACACGTCAATCGAAGCACGTTGAATCACATTCACAGCGACATCAATGTTTATCTTGATTACATTGCTAGAAAGCAGTTCCCGTCAAGCCAACTTCTTACCTTTGGCAATAATAAAATATTCTCAATGCGCAATCAAGCGCACTTGATTCATATATATCCCACCTGATGGGGGGTTAATGTTAAATTGGTTTTCTGCACTTGATTCATATATATCCCACCTGATGAGGGGTTAATGTAAACTCGGCTTAATACACTCTCTTATTTGCCCCAAATCAGATGTATGTATCCCTCCGTAACCGATCCCACTACGTCTTACCTTCATGATTACCATGGCTCCCACTAATATCATTGTACGCCAATCTGACTGTAAAAGTCCCATTCGATTCATTTCTCCAAACAAGCTTGTTAAGCACACCCTCGCTAGAAGCAACACGAATACAATGCAGCCTCCCTAAGGTAGACAGAGATAAAAATATGGACAAAACGTTTCAATGCCAACTATAACTAGCATAATGATCGCAAACCCTACTCCGAAGAAGTGAACTTGAGACACTCCACAATCTTGTCCTTGATTAGCTGTTTATCTCCAACCTATAAATCCGTCCAAAACATGTTGGATTTTCCATCTCCCATCCATTGAGTTTTCACGGCCTTAGCACCCCTTAGAATGCTCCGCCACGCATGACAAGCACCACCTGCCATGAGAAATGTATATTACATTGATATGTTGCTTTACATGAGAAACGTCCATTACATTGATATGTTGCTTTACACGTAACCATTGAGAGTTTTGTTGTAAGTGGGATTACTGTGGATAATCAATTGAACAAAGGCTGCTCGCCTGGCTAGAGAAAGTTGAAATACTTTCCAACTTGTAGGTTTACTCCTGAACCTGATCTAAGACATTGACATGTCTCCTTGATGACCCGCCCATTAATAAGAGGTGCCTTTGAGTATCTTCCAAGGTCATTCGTGCATGAGATCCCTCCCGCTTCGCTAACAGCATGTGCCTCATCGTCCAAAATATTCGGAGACAAGTAAAGCTAGGATTTATCCACATTGATCTTTTGCCCGGTGGAACCACAATTTTCCTCTATAATCTTTTCCATGACCAAGGTTTGCCTATATGTTACCACCGCCATAGCCACCATCACAAACATCGTTGCCACGGTCCATACCACCACCACTACTATAGCACCCGCTGTTATGGCTCCCCTGAATGCCATAAACTAACTGACCTTTATCAACAACGCCATAGCTCCTATCATCGCCACCATAGCAGTACCGAAAGTGGGGTGTTGTTCCCAATTACAAACTCGCCGTTAGTATAAGAGCAACAGGGCTATGGACCGATAACATCGTCGAAGTCTCCATTATAACATGCTCCAAAAATTACAATCTGGCCTTATATATTTTTAGTACATACAAATTAGTCCTAGAGGTTTCAGAAAAAATTAGAATAGACCCAAATATTTCAAGTATTATCCAAATGGTTCCCAATATTTCTATAAAATCAGTTATGGCCCCCAAAGTTTGTAAAAGCCTGATTAGTAAAGAATATAATACGAGGAATTCGAGGTTAAAGGGGGACCAAAATCACTTGGAATTTCCCTGTCTCTTGAATGGAAATCCATGTAATGTGATTAGGGTTAAATTATATGCTTTCTAGTAGGTATTATTTATATTAGTTTCTATGAGATAGAATTAATATAAATTAAATGAAAGCATGATGATGTAAGATTTATGTGATTTATGTGGAAATTATCTAGAGACATATTTAATTTCATAAAGTAAGATTTATGTGGGTTACGTGAGAATTATGTGAATTTCATATAGAGACGTATGTAAGTCATGATTGTGAGATGTAACGTGATTACGTGGGATAATATGAAATTTATACATGGAGACATATTTATTTCATAAGTTGTGAGATATGATGTGTTGATGTGAGACTTACATACATCATATATGATGTGTGTGTGTGTGTGTGTGTGTGTGTATAATGTCATACATTAAGCAACAAATTACGCCATACAACTAATCACGTATACCTATAAACCACAGATTCTCCATTTTATATTGAGTTTATACTCTGTCATACCTCGCCAATACTCTAAGTCGTCACCTCTTCTTGCTTGAACCGAGTTCCTCTAGCATGCCACTCGAATCACTCGGCTCCTATTATATAAAATGTTCTACAAGACGTAAGATTGAAGTTTGACAAATTTGTCTCAATGACTAACTCGACACGAAAATCAAGAAATCGG
>MKEJ01054498.1:0-12594 GCA_001753735.1 Embelia ribes
AGAGTTTCTCTCTCTCTAATCGCTACACTCTCTATCTCTCTCTCTATATGCAGAAATGGTCACTGGAAAAAGAAAGGGGAAAGCTCACGCGGGGCGGATTTAAGTCTAAAAAATCCAAATCAGGTTTGACCTGATATTATCGTTTCGGTTCAATACAATACTAAAATCTAAAGATTTTTTAGGGTTATCTCACCCCCATTTTCTCAAATTTTCTTCAGAGGTGCTGTCCTTAAAACCCCGCAAAAGGCGGCTCCCCTTTGACCTCCGCAACCTTTACGGAAAGGTTGAATCCCATGGTCGTAGCGGCAAACAGTAACTTCAATGATTCGCTTAAGGCAAAAAATATATATATATAACAAATAAATAAATAAAAATAAAATAAAAATTTACCCATAATTTCTAGGACATTACAATTAGTTACTAATTTACGCGGGGAATGTTCCCGCCAATGTCTACGCCCATATTTTTACATTCTATCGCTAAATAGTCGGTAAGTTGTCGCTAATATTTTAATTTTTAAATCCGTCGTTATGCCGTTAGTAGTCAGTGATGAAAAATATGGCGTCACTAATATCCATTGATATATGGCGAATTTCTTGTAGTGTCTAAAAAGTAAGTATCAAGTTCTTTAGCAATTTTAAGAGCTGGTGATGGTAAAATGCATATTAAATTATACCAAAAAGGGAAGGAGACAATTATTTTTGAACACTCAAAAAGTGAAAAATGAACTATTATTTGTGAACGGATGGATTATAATTTTTATTTCTATTTTCAAGAAGTTTTTTTTTTCCTGGATTAGGTTAAGCTTAGAACTTTAGAATTGGGTCCATTTGGAGAACTAAAGGCCTATTCCAATCTAACTATAAGAATTGGGCTATTCCAATCTAACTATAAGAATTTGGGCTCTTTCAAACGGTTGAATTTTTAAATTTGAGTTTTCAGAATTGATTCAACTTTTTAATGCAGTTTCGAAGATGGATTTTTCCACGGAAATAACTGTTTGATTTATATTTTATAAAATACCGTTGAATATTTGGAAATTTGTTTGGTATCATATATTCTTGTATTGAGTATAATTTAAAACCACGATAATAATCATAACCAATGGCATATCCATGATTTCCGGGTTGGGTCAGGTCCTACTAGGATTCCTATATTTTTCTCTTTCCGGGGGCATATTGTGGAAAATATTAAAAAAAATCATTCTCTACACAGAATTTCTAGAAATTTTGGGAACGGTTGGCTGCGTTCTGAGGCCCCTATACTGCCCTTCCTCCTTCCTTGGTCACACTTAACAAGCAATAATTTTATTATTGATTGCTGGATTGTTACAATGATTTTCTGTTACTATGTATGTGGATCATCTAACAATCAAGATATTATCAGCACATTAAAATGTCATTTTATTATTAACAAAATCAAATTTGAACCATTTAATAATGAGACAACCTCATTTTTTGATTTCTTTATCTATAATGTCTTTTGAAGAAACACATGTTTCGGTAGATAGATAAAAAGTAACCTGCATTAAAGATTAAACTATAGCTTATCCTCATCGAACCATTCTGTAAAGCAAAAAAGTTAGCATTATAGGTTTCAAAAAAAGCCCTCTTCCCTATTGCCCCCATTTCAATCTGACCTTTACAGCCAACACAAAACCAACCCCATCTTCCTTGATAGCACCCTTATCCCCAAATCCAAAATTTTCTTAGTAAATTTTAAACCCATTTAAACATTTGAAGCTTGAAATGAAGAGAGGATACCAAAAAATGTGTTGGGGAGTGCCTTGTGCTAATAGGAAGAGCACGAGGACCGAGTCGATGAAGGATATTGAGGAGATACTAAAGGATAAGCTCCCGACTATTGAGGAAGAACCCGAGATTAGTGATGAGAATTGGATAGTATCGAGTCATCTTTGCGTGCCCAAGAAAAGGAAGAAGATAGGTTTTTACAAGGCCAAAATGAGGGGATTTATTGTGCCCCAATTTAGCCTTAAGGGCTATTATCTTGTGTTCATCAATGGTGTTTCTCCTGGGGGGCGAGTCGCAGGGCTTCCTCAACCATAGTATATATGTATTTACGGTATTTGCTTGATCTTAAGGTTCTTCTATTTTCATTCCATATTTGATATTTTTACACTCTATTCGGGAATTGAAATGGAGAAGCAACCATAGAAAAGCAATACCACAAGAATGTAGCTTTTCGGTGTCTTCTATTTTGTTAATGTAATTAAGCCATGCAGTGTGTAGTTTTTTTTAGCATCTCGTTATGCTTTTTAACTGGATTGTGTGTGGTAAATAAAGGATTGGAAGCTCATTAGACACTAAATTTTCAAAGTCGTAAGTCCAAGGATCAAGATTTTATTTTTATCAATTGTGGCTTTTGTTTCAGTTCTTAGTATATTGTGTTTCCTATATCATCTTGTTTCGATTTATGCTTTTCTTGTTTGTTCTTTTGAGAAAAATAAGGATACTAGATATCGACTAGATCTCTGATTTTGTGTATTTCTACATTTAATGGCAATTGGAATATAAATTAAATTTATACCATGTTGATAGTTTTAAAAATTCAAATCTATCACGCCCTAAATCTCACAGGACCCGGCTCGTAATCTAAATATGTAAACATACTACACTTGTCTTACAATCTTCAGTACGTACTTCTCTATTTAGCGGCAGTCTCCTTTCAACACTTTTTGATTGTGCGACGATATCAGCTAGTTTCAAACAAAGAAACATAGTTGACGGTTAGGACATACTAAGAGTACATAGAGTATACTTTAAGATTAAGGTATAAAAAGTAAATACCAAAAATCACTATCTTAAAAATTAAATACCAAAAATCACTTAACATATATAGGCAAACAACTATCCTACATAAACCATTTAATATAATTTATTGATTCATTATTTGATCATAATATCTATTTACAAGTGGTTGTTTACTTCTCTTAGGCAATTGTCTCACATAAAAGTTTACATAGGCTTATTTGATTATAATATCAATATACAAGGGTTTGATTACAAAAGATCGCACCAACTTTAAAAATCCGTACTCATTCTAAGAAATCACATCAAAGCAGAAACACGTAACCCACGACTTCATATTCATATCACACTTATTCGAAGATGCATACCTCAGGTTACGACTATGTGTTGTGAAACACACAACTCAAGAACCCAATTCTTTGACACTTAACGCATAGAGAATTCGGATTGAGTGCATTTTCCCACCCTGAACCTCGCGTGAGGCCCAATCAAAAAGTCAAGACGTAAGGGACTGATTATTGAATCCCTCTGATGTGATCGATAATTCATATTTTATTTTCAAAAACTTACCAGAAGCTTATTGTGGCCTTGAAGTTTGATACCAATTATGGAATCCCAAACAAACAAAACTCAATTGATTAAGATCACTGTATGTTTCTTGACGTGCACGCGTACTTGTAACTCAAAACTCTAACATTGATTTCTAATGTATAACTAGAGATTACTCTGTGGGTATTTATATCCGTAGCATTGTAAGTCTTTGCAAAAAATGCAGCAAAGTCCTTATATCACCAAGCTAATAATTCCAAACATCCTCCGCAAGTACAATTAAGATTATTCATCATGAGTCCCGGTTGCATTTTACTACTTAGTATTTAATTTTTTTCAAAAATTATACTATTTCTCGACTTTCTCATTTCCACACATAAATAAAGTTTTCTAATCTTACATACTCATATCCCAGTACTTTGTACGTCCCATATGTACCTTTTGATTATTTATCAATTGTTCTTTAATTAAGGTTCCATTTCCATCTATTAGAATATAGTGTTCATAAGCTATTAATTTGCATACCGTGACATACTGTCCATCTTATTACTGTCTTTCTATCTATTTCTCTGCATTTCTAACGCTTGTCTTACTCATGAAATCCAAAGTGTTTCTTAGCACCACCATACTTGTTAAATTACCAATCAAGATCGACTAATATAAATTCACTACATATGGATTGCCCGCATAATAGCACACACATACATCATAACATACAAATTACTTATTTTCGTAATCTTCAGTTCACTATCATATTTACACTTCACACATAGTTTTCAAGTTATTTAAAAGGATCTAAATTTGTCAACCAAATACATGTCACTCGTCAATTAATCACATAAACCTAAGCGTAAGGACAAGATACATACTCAAAGGGATAATTCTAACCATTCTCTTAAATTGGTATTCTAGGTCAAGATTCTCTAAATTGTGTGATATGTATTATATGTATTATTTATACAACTAATTTATTCTTATACTAATAATGCTCACATACATCCCCAATCGATATCTCTACTTGTTGGTTTTCTTATCCAAAATTTAGTGAAGACTTTCTATAGGTCACAATTTCCTAAATTCTCCATAATTTCTTTTTTATAATTCTACATGTCTCATATTTTATGGAACTGAATGATTCTCGATATCCCAATATTATAGAAATATTCCTCTTACTTATCTAGGAAACCAATTGCACGTAAAGTCACCAAATATCATTTCTAATATCTCAAATTTTCCTTATTCCTAAAATATCTATTTTTTCTATAGAGGTTCCAAAGAAATGCATGCATAGGGAAACTTAACCTCTATAGTTTAGATAACTTCACAAATCATGTAAAAATCCCAAGGATGATAATTTCTTATTCATTAAACTATTTTGTAATTTATAATAATCCCGTTTTTAGCATAGAAACTAAATATCACAAATTTCATATATACCCATATTTCTAGACACTTTCTAAAATCCTCCAAAATAGAAAAATTAATATTTTCTTAACTAATGTATTGAATCACATGTCAGAATCAATTCCTAGTCAAGGGCTTCGATGAAAGTAAAACGTAAGATTGAGATTGTATTTCACATGCAGAAGAAATAGAGAAAATGCACAATGAATAGATTTACATGTTTACCAAGCAAGGAATAAGTTCTTTCATGAATCTTACAACATAAGCAGGAAGAGGAATTAAAACCTAATAACTACTGTTAATTGATATACAATCATCTCACCTAAAATCTTAACTTGTTAGGAAAATGTTCATTATATTAGTTAATACTTACAACATGCCCCCTCATTTGTGGCATATTTTGAGCCAACAAGTTCAAATCAATTTTTTAATTGGATAGCGGTGAGACTTGAATCAAAATTTCTACCGGCTCTATATCATGTTAGCTAATGTATGACCATCTCATCTAAAAATTTGAGCTTTTAGGGAGAGGCTCATTGTATTAATTATTGCTTTCAACAGCTACCCATAGAAATTGTTGAAGATCATTGTTAATTGTGAATACAAGTCTAATGTTGCAAAATAGTGCAAGGTTTAGATGTTGGTCTTATGAATAAACAACTTGAGATAAGCCAGGCTTAATGGATGAACTATATCAAACGATATGAATTTGCCATTAGTTCATATTATTTGGAAATCAACAGGGAGAAGTTGTTTTGGTATGATATCGAAATAAGTTGGTCTAAAACTCTTCCCGAAAACTGAAAAAGAATGGGCGAATTTAGTTAGACCGATAGAGATGTCACAAAAGTTTCCATTTAGGACTTGGTGAAGGATAAACTATAAATAATTATGATGTGTGAAAAAGTTCACTAGTACTTTTGTGCGCATTTATGTGAAAGATAGGTGAAAGTTAAGATTCTGAGCATTATTCTGATTTGGGTGAACCTCAAATCTACAAGTTTGGAATAATATAATATTCTTTGGGTCCGACAATAAGTTTTTGTGTTAATAAGCAAGCCAAGGCCAGTTTTGGTTCTTTTCATGCAACAATTACGCGATTACAATTCTTAAATCTTGTTGGTTGCGAGAAGTCCAGTTTGAGAAACTTAGTTGAATCAATTAGGTTGATTCGAAGTTTGAGAATGCAAATTTCCAACCCAACTTTGTGACGTTTTGGAAATTCGTATAATTTTTTTGCGAATATAAATAATATAATTAATTATTTTTAATGATATTATTTATCTTCCTTTGTTGTATTTGTAGTCATGGAATATTTTCATGCTTGTAATAAATCATTTCGTAGTTGTGGATTATCATTTGTAGTCAATGAATTGCATTTGTAGTCATTTTAAGATCGTTGTTGTGGTTTGAGTTATTTAAGTGTTATTATTTGACCTTAGTCAAACTTTAAATTTTCTGACCTATCCAGAAGTTTGTCTGACGGTAGGTCCGTTTACCAGTGTTCACATTTTTTTACCCAAAACTTAGAAATTTTCTTAGATTTACATTGTCCTATGGTTGTTCAGAGGTCGTCCGTCAACGAACTAGGGTCGAACAACCGACTCTGGATGGTCAGATAGAAACAGTGTTGTAAAACACCTTTTTGACCATATATCACATCATTGGAAGTCCTCTCTATACAAGATGTTTTCTTCTTGTAAAATACAAGAATTATTATATTTTGAGGATACAATACTACAAATTCAGGACAACATACTGTCATTATTTTTCATTTATTTTAATTAAAATTAGTTGCAGTAAATTGTCCTCATTTCATAAAAATTTTGTGCTTAAAACACAGTAATTCCGTATAAAAATTTATTGTATATTAAAAGAAAAAAAATTCTTGTATTGAGAGCAAATCCCGTATCATTCTTGGTCAAATGTGCCACTTTTTCACTCTATTCCAAAATAGAAGAAAGAGAGAGGGTTGGGGGTGATTTTAAAAGATCAATTTTTACGCCTTTCATCCATTTATCTCGGGGGTTAGTCTGTAGCTAATTTTTGGAGTTCTCGTTGCAAGAGCTACGTTTTGATGTAAGTCTCGACTTCTATTTTGTTCATTCAATTTTTTTCCATTTATGTGTCTCTCGGCTACATCAAAATAAACCGATATATCTTCTTCCTTACACTTCCTAGATCATATTTTTGTATAGGTTCGGGTTGATTCGAAACCCGTAGTTAGATAGTATTGGAAGGGTTAGAAGAGGGCTTTTTAGGTTGAAGCTTGTAAAATTATTTAGGGGTTTTCGGAGGCTCATAAGGTATAGGTAGATTGAGAATAACAAAATAAATATTGAGGATGCATATGCATCGACGTATATTAGCATGTCTTTATTTTGTATTTGGTTTTGTAGATACTATGATTGATTTATTACATAATAAATCTTATTCGTAGTGTCTTGTAGCATATTACTTGTTCAATTTCATAGCAATATCTTCATTGAATATTTCATGGCATTAATATTGTAGCATCGATATTATTCATAGTATATGTCATGGCATAAACATGATCATGGTGTTATCGTTATCGTAGATATCAACATGTATTATTCATGATATTTATAGACTTTTCATGCTTATATCGTAGAAATTTGTAAATTAGTTGATATAATTTTGTAGCTTCATATAATGAAAAAACATGTTTATCATAGAATAAAAGTATGTCATTCGTGAAATTTGAAAAATATGAATATCATGAATACATTATATCATTGTCATTCATAGAATTTGAGTAATTTTTTTTATTTCTTTTCGGGACGCCGGTATCGACTTTTACCAAATGAAAATTTTGTGCATTTTACCCTTCGGGGATTGTGGATAAGCTTGGGGACATATATCCCTACCGTGAGAGCCTGGAAACCTATGCAGGGAGAGACTTTCGATAACTCTAGGTATTAGTGCAACTTAAGGTGGGGCCTATGATTCACGTCGTGCTAGAATGTATAGATTGTAGGCGGGGCACTCATAATTCGCCTTAAAACCTTCTTATAGATACTAGTCCCACCTTTCACTTTGAGTTGTTGTTGGAGTTCGTAGCATTCGAAGTATCATAGTATTCGAAGTATCATAGTATTAATGGACATTCGTGGTATTCATAATTCATTCATGACTTTTGTTGATATTATGTACATACTCTTATTATGTAAGCATGTAATACCTTTATTATTCAAGCATGTGTATATATTTCTAGACTTCATAAACTCATATTTAAGTTGTTGATTGGCCATCTAATCCGTATTCTATTTTCATATATCATTGTTCAATCAATTTTATAGGTGCTGAAGCTAGCTCGGAACATTCATTATAGTTATGGACTTATTATAATGGCATCTGCTTATACTTTTGTAGCCGTGACCTCTACTTTACATATGTTATTTTGTTAATTCGAGGTTATAGTTGGATATGTATATGTACTTATTCTTTTGTCAAGCAAATAGCTTGAAATTTTTAATTGTAAACTCAGATGTTTACCTCGTTATCATCATCGTTGTATAATTATGTAAAGTTGTAGACTGTTATAGCTACTGTAAGACTTGATGTATATATGCAACTTTTATTGTATTGTTAGGGTTCATGGAATTGTGGATAGATGTCATTGTATCTATTTTTATTTTCATATCAATTATGTTTCATTCCTTTATTTATTGTTTATCTCACATTCTCGAGTTTTTATGGGAAAATTTGGAGCATGATAGGTTGGTATTAGAGTTAATCGGATTAAGCAAACCTAGGTGGTTTGCAGGTAGGGTTTAGCAATGGTTCATGAGTAGGTTAGCAAGTCGTTGGTATTTTCGTAATATCTGTTTGTTGCTTGCTTAATGCTTGATAAGTTGTAAGTTACTAACATTGTGAGATATTGTAGTTTACTTATAATTGTAACTTATTTCTTTCCTTATTTCTCCATTGTGTTGTGAAGTTTGAATGGCTCGAGGTAGAGGTGGTTGTCGAGGCGACCGTTGAGCTATAAATCGTGGTGGAGCTAGGGGTTGTAGAGGAAGGACATGAGTTCTTAATAAGGACGAGGTGTACCCTATGCGTATTCGTGCTCAAACAATGGCGGAGGTAGGAGAGGAGGAGAACATTGGGCAAAATAGATCAAACAAATTTCGTGCCACCACCGGGACTTGGAAATATGGGAGGCTACCAATCCTCAGAATCATCAAATATGTTTTAGGCTTTTTTTTTTTTTGGGAAATTTCAAGTATATTTAATGAAGAAAAGTACAAAGATCTTGAGACATTTGAAGTCTAAGACAAACTCTATTGTAGAAACAATCAAGGAAACAAAGAGATGAAAGCGAAAAAAAAGAAAATGCCTCCCATGAAGTTTATAGAACATCTTATGAGTTGGCATCTATTTACAACAACCCATAACACTGAAAAACCAAAATAAACAAGCCAAAGCATAGCCACAAGCCGATAACAAGGTACTATAAACCATCAATATATACATAACAAAGGAAGAATGCAAAGGCAAAATGCTCCCAATCCCAAACCAAGGGTAGAAGGAAGCCAAAACTAGATAAAAAAAATTTATAGTATTCGTTGAACCAAAAATAATGTTAGGCAAGATAAAGTTGATAATGTTTGTAAATCAAGAACTAAGGCCGTGAGTTACGTATGAATTTGTTGACATGGAAAGGATGCCAAGGATCTCCCCATACACATAATAAGGTGGGGAACTAATTTCCCCGTGAATTTTTTCATTTCTCTCTCTCCACATATGGTAAACAAGGGAACATATAGTCATTATACCAAACTTTGCAACATCACTCTTCCTTTTAAATGTTTCACTAATCCACACTACCCAAGCTTCCCAACCACATTCGTAAGGTAAACGAGTAAAGGTCCCATGGAAATAGTCCAAAAGTTCATTAAAATTTTTGCATGAAGTAAGGATGTTCTCTAAATACTCCTCCTCCTCCAAATAAAGTGGACATCTATTTGCAAGATTTATCCCTCTCATTTTTAGCTAGTCTTGGGTTAATAGTTTTCCTTTGAAGGCGATCTAAGTGATGAAGCTACACCTTAGGATAGTTAGATTCCTCCATACTAACTTGTCCCAAACCACCTTACGACCTTTTCCCCTAATAGACTCCCAAGCCAACTGAACGGAAAAGTCCTTCCCGTGAGGATGCCAAAGTAGACGGTCCGATCTTTCACCCATATAAGGACTCGGCTTGTTTTGAAGATCCAAAAGGCCAATGCAATTGGAAAAAGGCCAAGCGAAGGTCCTCGTACTTGTAAGATCACACACTTTGAGACCTCTCCCTAATATAACCCGATCATTCATAGTCTTGCAAATAGGCCCCTCAACAATCCATAGGTCAATCCAAGAAGAAGTGTTTACACCATTTCCCAACTTCACCTGAATGTGATCACTTAGGGTAGGTCGCAGTTGTAGCATTTTGCGCCAAGTCCAAGAACAACTTTATGGTACTCTTATTTTCCAAAGAGTGTGATTCCTAAATAAATTAGCCTTCACCCAATATTTCAAAACCAATAAGTGACCACTATCGCATCGGTTCCAAACCCCTTTGGCCAAGAATGCACGGTTCTAATCCTTGGTCTTTTTAGTTTCTATACCACTTCCTCAAAAGGCAGAGTGACATATTTCTAAGCCACCTTAGCATTATTGTCCTTAAGATCGACCCCGGACCAAAGGAACTTCTTAAGCAAATCTACCAACTCCTTGGCTACTGAAGATGGAATAATAAATGTGTACACCAAAAGGATTGGATATTGAAAAGGACCAATTTTATAAGTTGAAGTCTACCAGCATAGGAAAGTAAATTTTTAGTCCAAGAAGGAATATGCTTAGTGATTCTTTCCTTAAGGGGTAGGCAATCCAACTTCTACAACTTAGAGGTAATAAGGGGAACACCAAGATAATGCATCACAAGGGTACCAATAGGGAATATGAAGACATTGTGAAGCCTACTTTTGAGCCCGTGATCAACCCCCACCAAAAAAAGATTGCTCTTATCCAGATTGGCATCTATACCTGATATGGAAGAGAAGATATCAAGGGAGTCCTTAACAACTAAAGCTGAATATTCCCATCCCTTCCCAAAAATCAAAAGATCATCCACAAAACAAAGGTGAGTAGGCTTTGTTTTAGAGGTTTTCCAATGGTACTTGAATCTTTTTGAAGTCTAAGCTTTGAAGATACTAGAAAGAACATCCATACACAAGACAAAAAGGTAGGGAGATATTAGATCCTCCTGCCATAACCCCCTACTACTTTGAAAGAAACCATAAGAGGACCCATTCATGATAATGAAAAAATATGCCATAGTAACACATTCTCTCACCCAATCGATGAACAAGGTCAGAAAACCCTACAATCTCAACACATCCCAAAAAATTTCCCAACAAACCAAGTCGTAGGCTTTCATAAGATCAACTTTGATGGCAAACCTAGGGTGGTTTATTAGAGTGGTACTTATGCATAAGCTCTTGAGCTAAGAAGATATTGTCACTTATTTTTATACCTTAGACTTTTATCTATTAAGCCCAAGAGGAAAGGTTTCAACCTACTTGCCAATATTTTAGAAATTGTCTTGTAAATGACATTACGACAAACGATTGGCCGAAAGTCCTTCAAATGACTCATATTAGGAACCTTAGGTATGAGGGCTAAGAATGTAGAATTCAAGTGTTTTAGAAGTTTCTTGCTTTCAAAGAATTCAAGAATCGCATTGGTGAAACCATCCCCTACAATATCCCACACACTTTGGATGAAATGCCTATTGAAACCATCAGGACCTGAGGCCTTATCTTTGTCAATACTAAACAAAGCATCCTTTAACTCTATCGTTGTTACCATCCTAACTAGATTGTCAAAGTTTGTTGTGGTGTTCAATGCAAAAGTCGAGAGATCCCCCTCAACAACATTTGGCGCTCGGGCGCGGAACAATTCCTTGTAAAAGTGAACCATTTCCTCCTTGATAAGAGCCGGATCCGAGATTCCACCCCTTGTTTAGTGTGAGACACTTGATATGGTTGTGGTTGTAGCATTGGCGAAAGGATTTATGGAAATAAGCTGAGTTGCGATCCCCTTCCTTAAGCTACCGGATTCTACTTTTTTGGCAGGTAACGCTTTCCTTTTGCATGGCCATACGGTGTGCACGTGCTTTTATGGTGCTAAGCGAAAGGAGGTCCGTTGAAGATGGAGTTATGGAATCGAGGTGTTTTTGCATAGAATCGACTTTCGCTATGAGCTTATTAAGATTCGTACCCCTTTCCAAATTTTCCTTCCTAGCTAGGGCTTTGAGGGCATTCCTAAAAGCCTTAAGCTTAATATGGAAGGCAAACATCCGATGCCCCCCAATTTGCACTTGCCAAGCATCAACCACCGTTCTTTTAAAATCCGCGAAAGTCTCCCAATAGTTAAAGAATTTAAATGGTTTGGGACCCTCACCAAAGTGTAAACCCAGGGAAACAAGCATAGGACAATGGTCGAAAATACAATAGGTAGGGAAATTTGCCTCAGAGTTGGGGAGGGCAATAGCCATTAATCGTTTACAAGCACATGGTCGAGTTTCCTCCGGATAAGGTAATCGCCATTGTTATTGTGCCAAGTGTAGAATAGACCCTTATATTTCAAGTCCTCCAGCATGCACCCAAGGACACAATCATTAAAGTCGTTCATATAACCTGGCCACTTCCTTGTTCCCCCTTCCTGCTCATGAGAGAACCTAATGGCATTAAAATTGCCTAAAACCATCCAGGGCTTATTTTGGGAAATATGAGCAATACTCAAGACCTCCTTCCAAGGATCGTTCCTAACTCTAACGTAGTTTGATTCCATCCTATCAAGATGCGAC
>MKEJ01054503.1:0-16263 GCA_001753735.1 Embelia ribes
CCACATATATATATATCACTCCTATATATATATATATATTTACATTGCTCTTCACACACACACACACACACATACATATATCCCCATATATATATATACATATATATATACATCTCTTTGCATATATATCTTTCCACACACACACACATACACATACATATATATACATCTCTTTGCATATATATCTCTTTTTCCACACACACACATACACGCACATATATATATATAACTCTATAAATATATATATCTAACTCCACATACGAAGTCAACTCTGCTGCTCTGTAACAATCTACCACTATACACAACTATTATCACAAATACGTCACCCATGTCACTATCTCAAAAATTCCTCCGCTATTATTGGGACATCACCGTTGTCTCTGGAATGTCACCTCTGGAACAGAAATGTCACCACTATCTTTAGAATGTCACATCTATAGGGATGCCACCACAGACATATAGACATCAATACCACCACAGTTATGCAAATGCCGCCACAGCTACAACACGGCAACAACTCCACCACAGCAACAACTCCACTATAGTAACAACTCTGCTACAACAACAATATCACCATAGCAACAACTTTCCCACAGCAACAATATTGCCACAGCAACAACTCCACCACAATAACTCCAGCCCAACCTCATCTATGTCGATGTCGCCTCACCATATATGTATATATATATATAGCACATCACACATACATATATATATAGATACATATAATCCTGTAAATACATATTGTTACTAGTATCTATACTTATCTATATACTTAACAACTACCGAATACATGTCGATATACATACACAATTTTAGATTTATCTCATTATTCTGAATCTGCATGTACCACATACGCATCCCGAAAGCGTTATTGAAATGCCCCTTCTGCAATCCCAAAAGCCCCGTCTAAAATTCTTGAAATGCCAACTTCTTGCCCCACCAAAATAATATAGCTCAGCCACTCGAATGATAATACTCCAATGCATAAAAATGTCTATGACACATAAGAAATCATTTCCTATTTTTATTTCATTTTTCACTATTGGTGCGCAAAATGAGGAAACGTCAATGAAATGACAAGATGATAAAAATGATATCAACACGTAGCCATAACGATGGGGAGAAGAAAATGTATAACTCAAGGCCAACCGCCGAACAAAACGAGATGAAATTGCCCCGAAATACCCGAAGCTTCAACCCTTGAAATGATCAACTTACGAGCTTAGTTTGTATCGAACCTATTTACTGAAATGATCCACTAGTCATAAAGAAGATGTTCATCAACTTTATTTTGACGATACAACATGGCATGCAAACCGAGATAAAAACAAACGAGAGAAAGAGACGAAGAAACTTATGTAAAAATGTTCCTCACGTGACGTAGAGTTTGAATATGTAGTTATTTTCTACTGACGGCAGCCCGAGCTCAATGAAAAGTCGAGCTGAAGCTCGGCCCGAGCCTTACCCCTTTTCTTTTTGTTCCATTTCTTGTCTGCTAATATATGTATGCATATAACCGCACGTGTGTATATATATATATATAAGAAAAAGTCAAAAGTTAAAACTAATGGGGCTCACAAAATTTGTTGTTATTATCTACTCCACTTCGATAATTGAAATATCTTTCCATCGATATTTGGTAGACTCCAATCGGAGTTATAGTTCGAGAGATATAATCAAAATACCCCACTACTGTCACGAATCCAACTTACGGTTAATCACATTTAATTTTTTCCCAAGGCTTAATCATCATGACCATGAAAATTCAACCACTACTTTCAAACGCTAGAATACAATGTATAAAATGGAAAAAAATATTATAACTAGTATAATATTATTTAACAATACAAAACATTCCCTCAGAATTTTTCAAAATTTCAAAGACGTTACATTGTATGTCTAATCCTTAGTTTTTGTCAATTATTGAGGGTTGAGGCTCTATTACAAGACAATCTTCATATCCAATGTGTACATGTGTTGCCCATATAAGACATCCTCGTATTAGGATTTGTTTGATTGTAATTTTTAATTAAATGAATCAATTTATTTCTTATAAAAAAAATAATCCATCTAACTTAAAAATTTTATTTTATTTATGCTAAAACAGTAAATAAGTTCAACTTAATTTAGAGATGAATACTTAAACATTTGTCCAACTTTTAAATAAAAAATTGAAAAATGGGAGCTTATATGATATAACCAAACAAGCTTGCAATGACTCACAAGATTAAATTTCTTTTGATGCTTTGGGTTTGTATGGTTATAGTTTTAAATAAAATAAGTTAATTTATTTATAAGTAAGAAAAAAATTAAATACATGCAACTTAAAACTTAAAATTTATTTAGTTCAAAACAGTAAAGAACTTTGCAATAAAATATTATTCAATTTAAAAAAAAAAACCTCATAAAATGATACTTATAAATTCCAAGCAACCAAACCCTACTGTATTAATCTCCTCTGAAAGGTGTAGCTTGCAGCCTGTTGCCACATCAAATATGGAACATCACCATGGACAGCTAAACCAATTTATAAAAAGAAAACAAAAAAGAGCTTTAAAAAAAATAAAATAAAAACTTCTTCCAAATTTTCCCGAAATAATGAGGTTAATTATACTAATGGTCCTCATGGTTTCATCCAAGTTTTGTTCGGTCTCTATGGTTCTAATCTAGCATAGACTCAAAATGATGAAGTTTGTATTAAATGAACGCCATGCAATAAATAAGTCTTTTTACAATGAGTTATATCGATATTGCCTTCTTATTTTGGGACTTAAAGATTTTATAATATAAGAAGAAATGAGTGAGGTGAAGCAATCCCGTTAGCAAGGGTCTGTACATCCACATCTTTAACTGAATTTCTTAGCTTTTGCGAGAAAATGTGTTACGTTTTCAACATTTGGGAACTAACTAAAATTTGGATTAAAACTATAGGGACCATTAATGTAGTTCATCCCAATTAATATCCGTAAGCATCGGTGGCACTCCAATCCAACCACGTGTCAACAATACAAAACCCCCCGTCCGCCACGTGTCACTCCTTCACCCCTGACCTCAACCAACGGTACCCCGAAATCAACGGTTCCCTATAAAGCTCCCATATATATATATATACACATCTCTCTCTCTCTCTCTCTCTCTCTGTGCCATGGCTACAGAAAACGTCCGACAGCGTACCAAAGATGAGCCCACCCCGGACACCACCGCCAAATCCGATGTCACTGACACCACCAACAGCAAAGCGAGGGGCCAGAAACGGAGGGCCACGATGGCGCGACGTGGCCTCAAGACACTAATCCTGGCCGTCGCTTTACCAGCCACGCTCCACCTCACCGTTCTCCTAGCGGCCCACCGCGCCGCATCCCGGCCCGCTTCGGCCCTGTTCCCATACCCGTGGGTTCTCCAAGCGATGTCGCTCGGTTCGGGCTCGTTAATGGGCCTGTGTGCGTGGCTCGTCTGGGCCGAGGGCGGGTTCCACCAGAGGCCGGCTGGTTTGGGCCTGTTCTTGGGCTACCTCGCTCTTAGCTTGGCCTGGGATAGGGTCATGATCGGAGCGGGCGGGCTGTGGGCCGGGTTGGCGGTGAGTTTGGGTATGGTTGGTGCTTTACTTGGGTGTTGCGGGGTGTTCAAGCAGGTTAATCCAATCGCGGGGGACTTGGCTAAGTTGTGCTTGATATGGGCCGGGTTTGCGGTTATTTTGAATATTAAGCTTCTGTGCTGGTGAAATCGGGGTGTGAATGAGTGTTGCACCATGTAAAATAGGTCATTAGATGGTTTAATTAACTTTTGTTGCATAAATTTGCGTAAGTTATCATGAAAACGTGTTTGTTGGAGTAATTAGGGTACGAAATAATCTCTGTTGGTTCTCCTTTTTGAGATAAAATTTTTGTCTTTCGGTTTTGTGATTCATTTTTCAGTTTTATAACCTTTTTTTTCCTCCCTACTTGTATGGTTTCATTTATAATTTGCCTCAGACTATGAGTCCGACCTGGATTACAATAAACATTAGAAACACTATTAGTCCTAACCAAATAATCCAAGCACTGTTTGTTTACATTATTTTCTGTGATGTTTACCACCTTACCTATCTACTTAATACTTTGTTTTAGTGTTAGAAATTGGCAATTTCGTTCTGCTGGTTTCCTTATCTACTATGTATTCGCATAAAATTTTTCCAGGAATTTGTCTGAGTTCAATTTTCTAATTTTTTTAAAAAAAAAAAAAAAGTTAATTTTGGGTAAAGGAATTATATTATGGGACGTCAAAATTATATGAATATCTATTTGGTCAGATATATATTGGGTGTGGCTTTTAATTTAAGAAAAAGATCAATACTCAAGATACAGACTGTACATGATTTTTTTTTAACGTAATTTTATTAAATCATGTTAGTAATTTTTTTGTCTATTTTGATGAAATTGGTGCAATATTGGGCATTACATAATTGTGAGTGCTCAAAATTTATGGATTTTCCCAGCAGTATGCTGCAGAAAAAATTGCGTCAAAAGGAAAAACAGAATAGAAGTATAGGCAGTTATATATCCAAATCATTGGTAATTTAGCCCTCTTATTATTAACATTGGCTTTCCAAAAGTGCATAATCATTTAAACTTTATAAAGGCTTTTTTTTTTTTTTTAAAGAGATATCTCTAATTAGTTCAAGTGACCTATATGGAAAGTCAGGTTCCTGACGACTTTCTAAAAGCCAGATAAATATTGCTTACCAAACACATTTCGCCATCCAAAAGATGCAAGACAGTGTAGCCTCCCGAATTTTAGAATCTGAAATTATTTTAACATGAAAGATGTCTATATGATTTTATTCCCGTAATCGAGGTGCCGCCTTACCTGCATATTGAATTCCTCCCTGCTTACAAAAATAAATAAGTGTACTAGTAAACATGCACGCGTGTTGCGTGTATACGTTACTCAATTGTTGAAATATTGATTCCCCGATTATAATATGAAAATCATAATTTCGCACCATTACTTATTTAATAAACCATGTCAAAGTACAAATAAAAAACTTTTTACTTTACAATACATAATTTTATATGGTAGACAAAATAAATCAAATGATATTATAGGAGAAAAAGATTAAACTTATAACATGCAACATTTTAATCAGAGAACTCAGTTATAGGTATTCGACGTAATCCCGATAACAAGAGTTTCCAAAAAAATTCCAAAATTTGCACCTAATTATTAGTCAATGAAAAACTTTGAACCGAACTGTTAATAAATTAAGCGCGACATTCTTTGCAACCATCATGTAGGCCGCTCAATGTTATAAATTCACATCTACATCAAAATAAAAAATACATGATTTGTGTGTTAATTTTTAAATAATTGACCGTACTATAAACATAAATTTTTTCTATAACATCATGTGTGCCAACTTGTTCCCTTTCTGAAATATAATTTATCAAAGTTTGTTATAGGTTGCACACCTTATGATCTTATCATCGACAACTATTTCAATCTCCTCTTTGTGAAATTAAACTATCAATGTGGCCACTTATCTCTATCAATTAATCAAAATAAAAAGAGAGTATAAAATTTCATTCAAAATTTATACTATATAGAATTTAGATTATAGACTTACAAAATCAGACATCAATTACTCATTTCAACATGTATTTTACCAAATTGTAAACCCACACAAGCTTGTTAATTGAACTGAACCTGACTGATTTAGACTCGTTTCAGTTCTACTTGATGCTCCTTAATATAATTGCTTGACTGAATTGCAGTATAGCTCAAATTTTGAGAGAGAGATTGACACATTGAGTTTAAATAAGTATATATATTCATATTTTCATTTTACAATAATAAGATTGAAAGTAAAAAAATTTGCTTCCAATTATCATGTTATGATAGAGTTATATTATTCAGGGCATTTGCCTAAAATACTTTAGAATTAGAGTTTTCAAACTGGTGACTTCAGAATTGGATTCATTCTTGATTAACTCTATTTTTGGAGTCTTTCAATTTTATCGAGAAAGCACCACATGCAACGCATATGAGTTACTTTTAGTATTGAAAAAAAAATATTCCTAAATATAAGTAAATAATTATCATAAATTGGCACCCCAAATTAATTATATCTCGTCATTGAAGTCCTGATTTATTGTGGAAATTCCCCATGATGTCTTCTATTTTGATACAAGTAACCTCTCTCTCCCATATGAGGTTCTATCATTTTTTTCAAATTTTTTATGATTATTTTTAGATATATATATTAAAAAAATGCATTCTCAATTATAAGGAAATAATGAACATAGTTGAACTAAGATGAAAACAATTTCGAATTAGTTGGAGATTTTTTTATCCATCAATTTTCATCTCTTGTATGAAACGACAGCCACCCCTTCATAGTTTTCTTAACCTCGTCCATTAACTAAGTAGTTTAGTTAATATTAATAACACACACGTACACACACACAAAGCTTCCAAACCATCCAATAAATTAAATTTAGGTAAAAAAATGTCACCAGAAGAACAGTTTTTCCAATTATTTCCTATTCAACATCCCATCAAAATAAATTTGTACACCTTTTTCTATTTTGGTCAACAGAAAATTAAAGAATTGGACAAAAAAGTCAAGCATACGGAAACTGACCGAGACTTGGCACGAAAAGTTATGTTTGGGTCTAACACGTTGGGAATTAGGGTCTCTAACACTCTTGTAAATGGGATAACCATGACGATCATTTTGAAAAAAAAAAATAATAATAATAACATAATATAATATAATATAAATAATTATAAAATTATTATCATAATTTTTTATTTATAAATTCTGATTACATGACTATACAATAATGAGCTATGATCATACCACTTTTGGGGGGTTGGAAGCTCCTATTCCTCATAAGTGCACCCTACCTACCCTTGTAGCATGTAACACTTTTGTCTCTAGATCTCACTTAGCCTTCAAACTTTTTTCTTTTTTTTCTGTGGAAATTGTAAAAACGGAGATAAAAGGAAAGAGGAAAATTCTAAGACAGTGTCAAGTCATCTTTAATTCCTGTTTTGGTATGCACACGCTAAGGACTATTTTCCGTGTAAATTCAATGCCTACCAAACAACTCAATAGAATTATTTTACAGTAAATCAACATTAAATAAAAAAAATTATACAAAATTATTATATTTTAAAGATCAATTATTATAACCTGAAAAAAATATTATTACATCTTTTGATAAATAAATACTATTAATTTATCTTTTATTTATAATAATTTATCATAAAATCACAACTGTAGTATACAAATTCTTTTGTGCTCACATATGACGTGGTAGCGCTCATATAATCATATTGCAGCATACAAGTACTCACGCTCATTTACAAATAAAACATGGACGAAAACACCTTCCACTCAACATTATGAAACTGTCACCACCACACTATTATTCACATTATTTTGAATGGATAATTTGCCAATTAGACTAGCGTTCAAAAATTAAAATACGGTCTCAACCAAATTAACGGTTAGAAAAAGTAGTACCACTTGCGTGACCAAAAGACGTGCCAAATTTTGTTCATTCCAAGACCTCAACAATAATTTTGGCCTTAATACATCGCACCAATCCAAACAAGGGAGCGGTTCATAACATATTGCATTACAAGTCCTCAGATGGTGTTGAACTATTATACCTAAATCAATAGTTGGCACAAGTACAAATAGGCAACCAGAGTGTGTGGGGCACTAACACAAAAAACTTCGACAGTCAATTTAAAGAAGATGGTTCTGGTGCATATGTGAAACATAGCTTCGAAGAAAATAAAACAGCTACGGATGAAGAAAACTATTGCCTTGAACGAAGCAATAAGAACCCTCCAAAGAAAGTCGAGCAACAAAGACGAAAACAACACATAATTACATAGATTCAACAAACATTTGAGGGTGCTTCTAGATAGGAAATAATTTACACAAAAATAAAAAGATAAAGAAAAAGAAAAGAGATTACTCCTACTGACTGAATCGATACACAAGAAGATCAAAACTGGTGCAGTCAGTCACGATGGGGAGTTTCTTCTCAACAAATTATCACATTGCCAATCTACAATCATCTAAAATACATCAAACAGTAAACATGATCCTAACCAGAGCCACTAACTCGAAGTTTTCATTGAGCATTCATCTGCCATCATGCTCCCATTTCCCGGACAGTTACAAGTTTCTCTCTCCAAACAGACATGCTTCAAAAATAATGGAAGAGTATCCTTAAAGTATCACTTGCTAGAGAAGAAAGTGTTAAGCGAGGGACTATAATTCAATCCTTAATCGTCGCAACTCAGCTTGGAAGGTTGGACTCGAAATGAGAGTCCTGCGAGCAAGAGCCTTTATGTCCTCCCGAGAGCAGTCACGTGAAATACGAACTAACTCCCAAAGTGCACCTCCACTAATCATGTCTTTCGCATTCACTTCTGAAGTAATAATAATTAAAAAAAAAAAAATAGGCTAAATACCACGAACCTGAATAGCCTGTGTTTTGGACACTAAAAAATAGTTTATACTGTTAAGTTTACCATGTTGGGCCAAATGGCAGAGTGCTAGCTCAGTGTGGCGCCTGATTAATGATGCTTCATTATTGGCATTTTTTACGATCCAGGGAAGAGCCCCGTCTTCTATTAAGGAAGACCTTCCATTTTTTAATCCTGACACATCATTCTCCGCATTAGTATCATCATATAGCCATAAACACAGAATCTAAGACTGTTTCCCTCCTTTTGGATATTTTGGGTTTGAATGCTAGAATGGACTCTGAAAGCTATATCAATAGCACTTCTTAGAAAACAAAGTACAAACTCGTAATAAAGGTGGTTTACATATTCAACATTTGTCATTGGACATTATTCAATAAATGCATATACACACAATGATATGATACTCTAAAACCATGTCTAGCCAAGGGGTGGAAATGAGCCAATCTGACTTCTTCGTGAAACAAATAAGGCTAGAGTTGAGCTCCAAACGGATAGCACAAAAGCATTCTAGTCTTCATTGTATGAACAAGTGCTTCTTGTACTTAGATAATTACTCTTTTATTCATAACATCATATACTTATCAAGAAAAAGGCAAATTAAGAAACATCACTTGTCCATTCAGTCCCCTTTATATGTGACTGTTTCAAATTACATTTACCAATTGGACAGTGCCTTCCATTTATAGTTAGTAAAGCAAAGCAAAATTATTCTCATAGTAAGCAAATATCAGTGAACCTAGTTATCCGACAGTAATTCAAACATGGGAATTTGGAAAATTGAACACTTGGAAGGCTGCACACTATACACATTACTATCCATATCCATATCCATATAACCAAACATGCAACCAATCGTGCCACAAGGATCTGAAGATGTATTAATCAAGGTATCGGTAAGGACGGCATTAGGTCAACAATTATGCTAAAAAAACTCACCATGAGGAGATGCTCGAGACTCGCATTTTGCAAAATTTGCAATTCCACGTGCAACTTGGGCGAGTACATCTGGATGTCTACATCTCACCATGTGTAGCAATGCCCTAATGCCGCCTTCAGACCTCAGCCTCGTCTGCAGCTTGTCTGGAAGAAAAGTATATCATTGTATGTATGAATGTTAGTAGAGCAGGGCAAATAAACAAACTAAATAGTCCGAAATACAAAATCATTCTGCATTACGGTTAGGTCATCCACTGTTTAATAGTATAATGTTAAAAAATTGGTCTAACCATATTACATACGTTATTTGAAGGTTGAAGCTACAAGGATATGAAATCCCAGCTTGAACATGGATTAAAGAGAGAGATTAATGAGAAGGGAACATCAACACAAACAGAAAACTGTGAGGATAGGGAGGTACAAACACAAGCAATGAGATTAGAGCTCCAATATTATGATGGATTTCCCCCTTGATGCTTAATTTACGAGGACAAATGCCAGCTGTAAATATCATGCAGTCAACATGTGCTCGCAAATGATATCAAATATCCTATCCTATCCTATATAAGAAAAGAGAACGCCAGCAGCTTTGTTTCATGGAATCTTAATAGTTATTATACTGATGGTCCCCGTAGTTTTAACTGAATTGCTATTTGGTCCACGAAGTTTAATTGAAATTATAATAGTCCCCAAATTTTAGAAACATGGCCCAATATACAAAACACCAATATATCATTAATAGATACAAATCATTCATGAATTGTTACATAATGGAAACTCAGAGAGCTTCATTTTACTGAAAACAAGTTTAAATTGTTGTGAGATAATAAATCACAGATTCAAAGCATGAAGATATTTATGTGAAAAAATAATTACAAGTCTAAATTTTTTTAAAAGTAGAATAAGTAAAAATTTTAAAACAATAATTCACTGAGTAGAGATTTTCGATGAAATAGTTAAATTATATACTCAGAAATTGATCTAATATTTGTGTTGTACATTTCATACAGTTTTCTAATTGATATGATATAAGCTATAAAGATTAAATATCAAATTTCTCATATATACCCCATGCCTTGCATGGGGCATATCTTACTAGGTACTATAACAAAAGAGAATGGATTTCTATGATTCATGGAATTAAATGTTATTACACTAATGATCCCCATATCATAAACTATAATTCTATTTGATCCGCATAGCTTGGTTACTACAGTAATGGTCCCCAATTTTTAGAAATATGACAATTTGGTCCACATAGTTTAAAAAACAAAAGTCTACATACAATATATCATAAATAGAGAAAGTATTTAAGAAATTGTTGCATAATGAAAACCCAAAAAGCTTTATTTTACCAAAAAAGAGTTTAGATTTCTGCAAGATAATAAATCACAAATTCAAAACATAAAGAGGTATTTTTATACTGTAATCAATTTATAATTGATAATCATTACTTATAAATTTATACTTTTTTTCGTAGAACAGCTTTCCGCTTCAGGTAATTACACTAATGGTCCTCGTAGTTTCAATTAGAATTCTATTTAGTCAACATAGTTTTGATTGTAATTGTAATGGTCTCCAAGATTTTAGAAACTTTGCAAATTTGGTCCCCATAGTTTCAGAAAGTTAAATATTCAGTCCTTTTCATTGTTTATGCATTCAAGTTACAATAGTTTTATCCATAAATAACTAACTTAATTCATATTCAATATAAATATAATTAATATTATGGCAAACTAAAAAGAGACCCCGTGCATTGCATGGGGCAGTTTAGCTAGTATTTAAAACTTAGATAGCGATAAAATGGCCTTATAATTACTATATACTAATTTTACAATGAGGTTATCCTGTTGTAGATGAATAAGATGCACGTTTTCACATCTTCCCTACCTCATAAAGGTCGTCGAGGCACATTTTACATTTGATTCCATTATTTTCCAACATAATTGATTGTTTGTCAAAGACCACTGCTAATATAGTGAACCTTCACATGAAAAACTAGAGGTGTAAAGCATATTCATTATCCAATTTACAAGGAGAGTTAGAAGCATGAGCCTACAACATACCATTGCCACAGAGATTAGCAATAGCTCCAGCAACCATGCGCAAAGTCTGTGGATCCTCAGCATCAGCAGCTGTTGTAGCCAACAAGCCTATTCCACCTTGAGCCATTACAAGTTCCTGATTGGCTTCTGCAAAACACAAGAAAGAGCAAATATAACAAACAAATATATGCAAAAATTGTGAACTTAAGTTCTCAATACATAATAGGACAGAAAAAAAAGTTGGCATAGAGATGACAACCGACCATTCATAGCAAGGTTCGCAATAGCACCAGCAGCTACTCTACGAACAGTTTCATCCTCCCAGCTCCGAAGAAGCATCAGCAAGGAAGTGAGACCCCCAGCTTCAACAATCTTTTCCTGGTTTGCTTCTGTATATAGTGTACATATAGCAAGTGAGCCTTCATCAAATATGAAGTAATTGGTCACAAATTGATCAACCCCCGTAGAAAATTAACTTGGTAAACAACATCCTAAGCTAAGGTTGAGGATTGCTAGGAAGAAGAAAAAATTATTACATAGTTGGCCATCCATGTTCAAGAAAACATGTGAACCAATATCCAGCTGTATGTAACAAAAACTTGAACAAAAGAGATTCTAGATATTAGCGACATAAAGCAGTGAATCTGAAAACCAAAATATACAACTTTCGAAAAAGATAAACATAACTAGAAGAATATCAGCATTATTTACATTTACAAGCAACCATGACATGGCAATAGAAAAGTAAATGGATCATCACAAGGCATGAAGAGAGTTGAGTACCTTCAGCTGCAAGGTTGGCCACCACTTTTACAGCATGAATTCGTACACCAGCATCTTCTGACTCTAGTAATGACAAAATCTTTTGCAGCCCTACTGTTCATTTTGACAGGCAAAAAAAGTGTTAAAATTATGTGGCTGAAAAACAACCATTTAGCTTGACTTTAATCAGGTTCCCTCGTACCTTGACCATGGAGATTGTTTATTAGTGATCGTTGCCCATTTGCTATCTCTTTAAGAGGGGAATGTCCAGATTGAGAAAGAGAATCCAAAGCAGTAAAACCATTTGCAGACCTGCCTCTATCAAGATAACTTCTAGTCTACAAGAACAGCAGTTAGATCGTTTCATGACTTTATTTCATTCATGCACTAAATTGCAATTTAATCATACTAAATTGCTATTTAATCATGATAACTCTAACTTCTTAAGTGTATTAGCAAGTAAAGTAAGCATATCGAGGAAACAGAAGAATGGTCTCATTTTCTGAAGGAATGAAGAATTGTCACAAAAGGGAAAATTAAGTTTTGATCATTTCTAATTCTGGGGCTAGTACCTGATCAGTTTCAAAAGTCAGTTGCGACAACTGGCTCTGCAGTATCATTACTTCTTCTTCAAGTTTCTCCTTTTGTCGTGATTCAACTTCTAACAATCTACGAAGATTCACAATATCATCCATATCACCTGCCTAATACACCAACATGAGCATTTCTCAGACTAATGGATTAAAACTAGCAACACAATGTCCAGCAAACTTAGTCCGCTTAGGTGCAAAGTACCTCTGACTGAGTAAACTCGGCTAGTTGCTGCTTGAGATAGTTAATCTCATCTTCTGCTGCTCTCCTTAACTGAGATTCATTCTCAAGCAACTTTTGGACCTTACGGAGTTCATCGCTATCTGCACGTACATGCCTCTGGATATCCGGGAAAATATATATATATATATATAGAGAGAGAGAGAGAGAGAGAAAGTATAAGATTATGCTGATGAATCATTAGAACATACACTTTCACTTTCTTGATACGTACAAAAATATTAGATCTGATTTACATGGTTACAAGGTTAAGAAATTTCAAACATTGAATACATGTATATAAGCTGCTACAGTCTGAGCAAGACACAGTAGTAAGACTCCACCATGCCAGAGTATCAACTTTAACTACATATAAACTACTTATACACTGTGGTGCAACAGGCTAGCCGATTGTATTACAAGATAGACCCATTTAGATAACTTTATCAAAAAACAATCTTCCCAATGACATGAAACAGCTTAAAGGCAAAAACTAAAGAAAAAAAAAACAGCATAGTCAACATTGTGATATTGAAGTTCTTAACCCGCAGTGTGATTACAAAATTAAACATTAAAAAAAAAAACATAATCAACATTATGACATTGAAGTTCTTAGCCCGCAATGTGATTCATAATTGTATAGCAGAGGTTCATATTTTACAGGCCAGAGCACAACCTGAGTAAACATAAAGGCCAAAGAACTTGAGTATAATATGGCATAACAACATCTGATCTTTGTCCCTAGGTGTAATTTATAAATGCCATAGCAACTTTAAGCGAAGTAAATAATATCTCACTGAAAACATTAATAATAAGAGAGAGAGAGAGAGAGAAGCTTTTAAGCATCGACTTTAATAATTCAGAGAAATAGGTGTGTATGCAGGAAGGAGCCCTTTCTAAAATAATGATGTATTTACAGCTCAAAAGGCAAGATAAGCATCTTAGACTACCTCTCCATTGTAAGTGCCATCAGCAAGACCATTCTTTCCATGCTTTTGTTGAGTCAGCATCTTCTCTTCTAGCATCTTAATTGATTCCATATATTCCATCTGACATTTCATTCTCTCTCTCTAAAAGACAAAACAGATGTTTGTGCAACAAAAATTAGCAAAACAAATTATAAAACCAATACCCAATAAACAAAATATGTTAGCAACTGAAGAATGCAATGGAATGTCAATTTTCTCGAAATTTTCAATTTAAAAGATATGCATGCAGGAACAGGATTGTGTGCTTTCCCAAATTCAAGATCATTAAAAATGTTTACATATTCATATTAAGAATTAGAAAGTTCAAGTAAGCCTGCCGAAAAAACACAACCTCGAGGGAGAAAAAATTAAAATTTTAAACAGATACTTTGCTTACCTCCAATGCATCAGCAAATTTACTCTCAGCATCAGAAATGCGACCTTGTGCGTCTAAATTTACTCTTTCAATTTCATCTTCAAAAGCTTTATGTTGCCTCTCATTCTCAGCCATGAGTTTGTCAAGTTGTATCTCAAGTCTTCTAGATAAGCTTTTGTAATCAAATTCCTCTTTAATTTTCAACATATTCTCCACCTTCATAGCCTGTTAAATATGCAAATCAAATAATGATTCCACCCATTACTTATCTGACACTCTACCACATTCATAAACTTAATGACAATTTGTTCTCTGTTTTTTGAAAAGTTTTTTCAAGAACAAGTACACGTGAATAATTCTGAAAAAACTACCAAGAAAGAAGCAGTAAAGCAGACAATGATCAAATTTTAACATGCATTTGTTACAAACAGATCAAACTATACTCTAATTCTATGAATTGCTCAAACAATGTTAGCAGCCACAAAATAAAGCCCACACATCTATAGCACAAAAAAAAACTGCAGCAACTATCAATTTAACACTCAATACTAATTCCATTCAAATGACAATACTCACCCTCTGTCCAAAAAGTATGGTGCTTGAAGTCTCCCCTCGATGGCGTGGAGATGGGCCGATAGTCACAATCAATGATGTTCTGGCTGTACCTGCATCACATAAAGGAGTAGGATAATGAATAGGTAAAGCATTTATAATGTCAAAGATATGAATAAGCAGATCAGAAAATATAAGCATATGTACATATAATTTTCTTCATATCAAAGGGGTGCAATAAAGGGGAGATTTGCACCCCTCGGATCATAGCTCTCGGACATCAGTTCGATTTTATATTTGCTATCCCAGCTGTCGGATCTGATTTAAATGATCCGACGGCAGAGAGCTATGACCAGAGAAACTCAAATCATCCTTATTTGAAACCCCTCTCAATCCTTTTTCATGATTCCTAGTTTTTAAATTGCCAATTGGATTAGGGAATAAAGAATATACAGAGAGAACGACACATATAGTAAATCACTAATGTCTAATTAAAAGGTGAACCAGTTACCTCCAAATGAGTCCCTGAGTAGCCTTGTAAGCTTGGAATCACGAACTGGCACGTGGGAACTATTTTCTGCCAGTGCATTAATGCACTTACCTAATGCACTTAGAGAAAGATTAATTGACTTTGCTTCCTCTAACATATGACCCTCACTTCCTGCCAGAAATAAGAGGAGAAATAATTTTTAACGTTAGCTGTATAAAACAAGTTTATTCTAAGGATTTTGGGAAGATGGCAATTAGCAAATATTCTTAGATACAATATTTGATGAGGAAAATATTTTAGGAAAATATTTTATTGAAGACAGACAATGCAATTGGCTAAGCAAATCTACAATCATAACAAAGTCCAACATGAAGGAATAGAAGTAAAAAAAGACGTCACAAGCATTGGATTGTTGATTACTTGCAAGGGCTCCAGTAGAAAATTTCATGTCATGCCTTCATAAACAATCATTGGATTGTTCATTACTTGCAAGGGTTTCATGTCATGCCTTCATAAACATTCATTGACACTACAACATGTGTAATCATCACTCCTCATGGCACGTCATATGATGATTACTTACCTCAGTTAGCCAACAGATTGTATACAGAAACTAGAACTTAGATATTCCAACGACTGCTAGATTTTAATTGATATTCTATGATTACTAAAATATAGTAATTTTATGATGCGGGATTGGGTTTTCCGAACATGACCAACATTATCCTCGCTTCTTTAATGCTCTCTTCAAACTTTCTGGTAACAAGATAAGAAATAGTTATAAGCAAGGTTGTCAAAGCGTGTCTCAAGCACGTATCGTTTTATATGATT
>MKEJ01054507.1:0-15304 GCA_001753735.1 Embelia ribes
TAGATATACTGGTGGGAATGCCCTAACTATATGCATATTACACTCTATATTCATTACCATATCGAATACATACAACGATAACAATTTTCATTTTGAAGGAGCATGAAGTTACACAAATTTAAACTAACAAATATACGAAACTCAATTGATATATGAAACATGCATAGCTGCATACATATAACCAAATCTAAACACACAAGAAATTGTGCGCACATAAACTTTAGTCACAATCACATCACACATAAATAGATATTACAATTTTCTTTCTGAATGAATGTGCAAATACACAAATTTCAACTAACAAATATATAAAACCCAATTGTTTACACGAAGCAATACATATAGATGCATACATATAACTATATATAAACATACAAGAAACGAATGTACATAAAGTCACAATCACTTCACAGCATATACAGATATAGCGAGAGGGAGAGTAGACCTTAGGGCAACATTTGCCGCAATTGGAGCAGCGGATGAACTTGGTGTGGCCACGTCCGTGCTTGTTTCGCCCTCCATTCCTACGCTTGAACGTCTGCAATACATATACATAGATACATACATATATACATACATATATATATATATATATATGCCCATTTGCACACATTGCTCCACTCATATTTTATATTTATCATTCATGTATAAATCCTTCTCTCTTTCCTCTTTCTTCCTTGATAAAAACCTTTCTCATTTTTCTCACATCACAGAAACTTCATTTAACACTATTTCTTCACATGCTTGAAGCAAACATAGCCACTTTCAAGTTACCAAAACCATACAATTTTGAAACTATTTATCAATTTATACATGTCCGATGTTAATCTGCTGTTGTCAATGGCGTGTTTGGAGAACCCGACATTGCCAATGACGATTTAATGTTGAACAGTTGCTTGATGTCAATGAACTTCCATTGGCATTGGTCGGTTCACGAAACACGTCATTCGCAATGGTTTTTTCTTATTGAAAAACTTATTTTGATAAATAGTTTTAAATTTTAAAAGTCAACATATTTTTTTAATTTAATTTACTTCCAAGAGTCCAACCCTTTTGTTGAGTGATTTCAATTTTCTAAATCACAATTATTTGGAAACACAGATTTCATTTGAAATTGCTTTTTCCACAATACCAATGAAGGAATTTTGGAATTTATTTGGAAATTATTGAAATATTGTTGTGGCTGGAAATTTCTGTTATATATATATATATATATATATATTTATTTATTTATTTATTTATTTTGATTTTAGTTCAATTAGGAAGGAACCCACATAATAGAAATTGTGATTTGGTACCAAAAAATATGTTTTTGACAGTAAACCATATGAAAGTTTCTTGCTTTAATTTTTGTTAATTGTAGTTGCCCAGCTGGCTAACGCAATCCATTTTTTCTCCCACTTTTTGGGTCTGTTTTTTTGATTTGGATTTTAGCTTAATTAGGAAAGAACCCACATGATAAAAATTGTGATTTTGTACCAAAAATATATTTTTGGCAACTTCTATGGGCACTCACGCCAGTGCTCCTAATTGAGCCCCTAAACTAAATTGTATAGATTAACTTTTATAGAAACCGTCCCTTAAAAGATAGGGTGTTTGCTACAGTGATCCCCTTAAATTTGGGGTCTACTATTCATCCCAAATTCTATTCTTAAGTTTAGGGGTCTTATATGGGCATTCTCCAAATCTCAGCCTCTAATTTAGAGTTTGTGTATAGTGATCAAAGTTTAGGGATTGGAAGTGGATAATCTGGTAGAAATGCACTAAATGTTGCGCCTTTCGCTGGTTCTTGGCTTTTGCAGGGTCCATTGAGGCTCTGAGAAGTTATTTGGGGGGATCGAATATGAATGGCGGTACGATAGAATGCAGTGTTTGCCATTCTAAATTGGTATCGCCAACCACGAGATCTTTTTCAAAGGCGTATGATCGGCACAAAAGTAATATTTCGTCAAAAACCCGTGTCCTTAATGTGCTCTTGGTTGTTGGCGATTGCATCTTGGTTGGTTTACAGGTAATTGACTGTATGGTGTGGATGGAATTTAATTAATTTCCCTGCAATATAGATTTCAGCCTTAAATTGAAAAAATTAAACATGACATCAAATTAGAGTCTGTATTATATCCATCATTCAATGTTAAACTTAGTTTCCTCATATGTTAAATTTTGTTTCTCTTTGCAGCCAATATTAGTTTACATGACTAAAGTGGATGGAGGTTTCAAGTTTAGTCCGGTCAGCGTCAATTTTTTGACCGAGGTTACAAAAGTTCTCTTTGCAATTCTTATGCTTTTGTTTCAGGTAAGAGGTTTTATTCTAACCACCAATGCATAACCATCTGTTTGCCCAATGTGTCATCAATATAAGTTTTTAATAATAGCACGCATTGATCAGTTGTACATAGGTTGTTTTAGTTATGGCTAGTCACCAGTTTAAACTTAATATTAAATAGTACAAAAAATTACCTAGCAAGATTTGATTTTGAGCAGATTGGACAGTATGCTTATAGATGGTAAATTTTAAAAGGCTACATTGGATTACAAGTATGAGAATATAATGTATATCAGTTGGCTTTGACTGAAACAAGCCATCTCATGTGCACTTTTTTACTGAAAGCTTTGCCAACCAAGCTCTTGGAGCTTGCTAATGATGAGCAAATTTTTTGTCTTTGATGTTCGGAAGGCTGATTTTGCATGTATATTTATTTGTGACATTTTTTGCAGTCTCGACGTCAAAAAGTTGGTGACAAACCCCTTCTCTCTGTAAGAACGTTTATCCAGGTAAGAAAGCTTTGCCATGCTACTGTTTAGTGACTTTGCAATTGCAGCCATATGGTCTTAATGAATGACCTCAGAACCATGGAACTTATTTTGAACGACTCAGTTTCTGAAATTATGTTTGTTATATTTGGCCGGGCTCTTCTTTTCTTTACCTATTGATTTAGACCACTCTTCACAATGAGCAGCTCTTCTTGTAAACATTAGCGAGTATTTGTTATATATATATATATGTAGGTTTCTGCTCAAACAAAAGTCTCTCATTTTGTAGCCCTTTTCCTGTCTGATGTCGTGATTGTTATAAAGATTTTGATACTTATAATGACTTTGCATCAGATGCGTATGGGTATCATGATATGGGTCGTATTTCATTATCTTTTGACATCTAGATGTATTGAAGATTTTTAATTGCTATTCTTTTTCTTTTTCTTCCGCTCATTACACGTACCTTATGCTGTCATGCTGCTGCTAAATCTGTTGACCGTAAATAGGTTGGCTTGAAGTGATTATATTTTCCCTGTTTGTCTCTTTTATTATCTTCTGCAGGCGGCTAGAAACAATGTGCTACTTGCTGTTCCGGCTCTCCTTTATGCTGTTAATAACTATCTGAAGTTTATAATGCAGGTTAATGTTTTCATATATGTAGCGTGGTTTATTATTTCAAAACTTCTTCTGCATCTTTATAAGGCTCTGCTCCAGCTTCCTTTTCTTAACCGATTTTAGTAAATGGGTGAAAGATTAATCATTATGCTTAGTATAGAAAATATTAATAACCATAATTTTTTGTATTCATTGATTAGATACGTAATTACTGTAAGCGTTATTCTTCGACCTTGCTTTTTGGTTACCTATTACAACTGACATGTTCTATTGATGCTAGGATTTTTGCAGACTTATTAGTTTTGAGATCTTATTATTAATTCTTATTAGGATTCTTCGTTAATTGCAGCTTTATTTCAATCCTGCAACAGTGAAGATGCTTAGCAACTTGAAGGTACTCTTTTTAGGAGATGCACACTTTGAGATAACCAATGGTTTTTTAGAAAATTGTACCTTTTAATGAGTGATTGTACGTCTTACATGTTCGCATGGACTATGGAATAAGGAGTCCTAAACAATTACTTTGTCATCTTAGTTTTACAGGGTATCCTCGTTAAAGTTTGTGTCTTCCAAATATTTATTTGTGTGATACAAGGGTGGAAAGTAAATGAATGCGAAAAAGTGAAAGGGTCTCAAGATGGGATTAAGTTTTTTCATTTGCCCCGGTAGTTAGTTTCCTATTCTGTCTTTCGTGACTTGTCCACGATTCTTCTTATTTCTATCTATTTAGTATTATGGCTTATATGGATGTTTTTGAGTATGTGGTATTTTCGTTGAGTAGGCCACATCTTTTCTGGCTTGGTTTAGTCGACCATTTTAGATCTATATCCTGAAGAAATTTCAAATTCCCTGGTTAACTTATTTGATTTGGAGATTTGGAGTGAAAATGTTTTTTAGGAGAGAAACTTGTCACTTTCAGGTTTGAAGATTTTGTTTCATGCAATGTGCAGGTTTTGGTTATTGCCGTTTTGTTGAAAATAGTAATGAGGCGTCGCTTTTCTGTAATTCAGGTTTGTATAAATGTTGTACCCTTTTTATTTTTTCATCGAATTTGAAGTGATTCTGGATGGGCACTAGTTCAGATGAGGAGCGGAGATCATAAGAGTGGCCCATGTTAGGGATATCACTTTTAAAGTATTTTATTACAGTGGCTAACTTTTGTGTGACAGTGGGAGGCCCTTGCTCTGTTGCTCATTGGAATCACTGTGAATCAATTACGCTCTCTTCCAGAGGGCAGTTCTGCTCTTGATCTTTCAGTTGCAACGAGCGCTTATTTGTACACCCTGATATTTGTAAGTGTTTGGTTTCTGAACAAGTTTCATTCAGTGAGTTTTCATTTCCTGGTCTATTTGGTTACCCATTTGTGTTATCCTTTTTGGCGCATGTGAACGTGGTATTGGCAAAGATAATAAAATGTAATATACGCATAGTTGGTCACTAACCTATTATATGCTCATTTAGGTTTCGGTTCCTTCAATGGCATCTGTGTTCAATGAGTATGCTTTGAAGAGCCAATTTGACACCAGCATTTACCTTCAGGTAAGGCCTTATATTGCTCTTGGTTTTCACAACACTCAACTTGAACTCATGATTTTAGGTATATCAGTGGACTTTTGGTTGATTTTAACTGTAGGGGATACCTTCGAAATACTAGTAATTTACACCTATAGTTTCGGCAAACCTGTCAATTTCAGCATTCCATATTTACAAGGACCAGTACTGCTGATATTGTTTCTCAAATAATTTAGGTTATTAGGAGACCATTTACCGCTCTTTTTCTCAAATTTCCAGAGATCTTTTGCCACTCGTGAAAAAGGACATAATATTTTTTTCATGTGCACAAAACCAGTATATTATTTTCTGCAATTTTCTTTTCTGAATTTGAAGCATGGCTTAAAGAACAGATGTATTAAGAAATGAGAACAGTATCTCCCTATGTTCTACTGTATCTTGACATGGTTCTTTGTCGTGCAGAACTTATTTTTGTATGGTTACGGTGCAATATTCAACTTCCTAGCCATTCTTGGGATAGCTTTATTTAAAGGTATGGGTTCAATAGCAGATGTAGTGAGGACTTTGCTTCTTATTGGTTCTATGGCTGTTCTAGCTTCAATTACTCATGTAATTCCATTATTCAAAACCTTTCCAGATCCAGGGAGTTTAGATATATTACGGGGGCATTCCCATGCAACCTTTGTTTTGATATGTAACAATGCAGCTCAAGGGATTTTGTCCTCTTTCTTTTTCAAATATGCAGGTACGTGTAGCTAAATGATTCTACTTTCTTATTCATGTTTGTCGTCTGACCTTACTTTCTTTGCCAAATGAGCTTGAAAATGTTACTTGCGAGTGATAGTATATGCTATGGTGATAATATAGCATTAAATTAAAATAGTGGCGGTGCAAATTAAAGTTTTTGCAATTCATCTTGTAGTTTAGATCCTGAGTATTACTTAAATGCAGATTCCTAAACTTTGTCACATTTTACTCTTGCATGACGTGGAATATCAAGGCTTGGTATCAAGGTATTAATAAATCAGAAAATACAATCAGAGCAGCGAGTATGTTGTTGGTAACTAGAGCAATTATTTTCAATTGAAGAATTGCCACGATTGATTTGAGGAGAACATTTCATACAGTTTACAGATATTGATGCTTCATGATTGTTACTGACAAAAGTATCTTATGGAAACTTTCATAAAAGCTGATTTCTTTGGAACCTTTAAGACATCTCACCTATTATAGTATTAAATTTCAACTCATCCCCAAACCAAACCTACTTTTTCTTTTAAAAATAAAAAAGCCAATAACTTTTTTAGAGCAACTCTTTTTAACAAGTAATGGAAGATTTTATTTCCAACTGAAACTAGAGATTCCTATAGAGCATTTCATCAATCTAAGAAGAAATCTATTTAGAATGTCAGGGATCCTTAAAATATCACTTTATGAAGCCATTTGTACAGGAGGAGGTAACTGAATAGAACCAGAATATTGCGTAAAAATTTCATGAGATCCTTGCTTCGCTAGCTAGTAATTTGTATATATACATTGCGTTTAGAGACTTCAGCTGCACTAATAGATGTATTGATAAATCACTTTAAAATGAATGAATTGATGGCTTCCTTTATAATCAAGATTGGTCTTGGCTCGTGAAGGGCTCAATTCGGATTTGTTCATTATTAAATGTGTAAAGTTTGAACAAAAATCAGGCTCGTTAAATAAACAAGCTAAGTCTGGACAACTCATGTCTCGTCTTGTTAAGGACTTGGGTTTGTTTAATTATTTTAAAAAAATTCTATTTATTTAGGTGTATATTTGAAATTAGAGGAGAAAGGTTTTATGTAAACAGGTATAGTTCAGATTGATTCTAATAAATAAAAAGTTGGTTATCATATTACCTGAATTTTAAAATTTAAATAACTGTACCCATTTATAATAGTAATGTTAAATTTTAAAAAATATAAAGTTAACTATTTGATACACACACCAGTACATAGTTATTAGTTAATGATTTTATAAAAGCCTTAATAATGATATTTTTAGACATTTGATAGATCAAGAACAAGTTATATATGGAGATCTAATTAAATAATAAAACTTTTCATGAACATGTTCGGGCACGTGTAAGTCGAGCTTGAACGAAAAGTTAAAACTCATTTAATAAATGAATAACCCAAACATGAAAAGACTTGGCTTGGTTCTATTCATTTCCAAGCTACTTTCAATTACTTTGACCTCTAGCAAGAATAAATTGGCTAACAGCCCGTGAAAAAATAGATATGACTAGTCACGGGGTTAAAAATATGTTTTAGAATAAACTATTTTAAATAAAGCTAGTGTCACTCGTTGGGCCCTTGTGATTAAGTAAACTTGTATAAGTCGGAAATTTCGTGGTTGAGAATTAAGATTCGAGGAGCTGTGATGGAAGTCTGCAATCGTAGCACCTGGTTGAGCCTTTTATGGTGTAAGTACCCTTTCTCTATATATGGTTGTGGATGTGTGTAATGTGGGAGTGCAGTTTGATTTTCAGGATGATAAAAATTTACTAAAGAACAACCTTTTTATAGCCATACAGACATGTGGGAGGTTACAACTCAACAATAAGTCATCATTATCAGGGAGTTACATCTGAACCTTAATGCAAAAGATTGTGGGTGATCATGGGTCATTCCGTTATGGAATGAAGAGTTTCAGGGAATCCAAAGGTTGCTTCTACAACCTCTGGACTGTCCTACAATTTTTGAAATTACAACCTTCAAATAAAGTTACTGAAAATACAACTGAATTTGGATTGAATCCCAGACGAGATCACAGGAAGTCCAAGTCCCCTTAAACTAAATATGCCTGCCATCAACTTACTTATGGCTTGCACCGGCAATGAATTCCCAAGGTACGTCTGCTCACTACACCTGATGGAAACTGCAATCAGAGCGCATGATCGAGCCTTTTATGATATGGTACCCTCCCTTTATATGTTTGTAGATGTGTGATGTGAGAGTAGGATAATTTTCAGGATGATAAAAATTTGCTGAGAAATAGACTTTTTATAGCCATAAAGACGTGAGAGGCTGCAATTATGCTGCAAGTCACCATTACAAGGGAGTTACATCTGTACCTTAATGCAGAAGATAGTGGATGATAATGGGTGATCATGGGCCATTCTGTTATGGAATGAAGAGTTTTAGGAATCTAAGGGTTGCTTCTAGAACCTCTGGACTATCCTGCAGATTTTGAAACACATGGGGTCTTCCGGAAAACCGTTTCTGATACAAAGACTCTGTTTTCCAAAATTGTGTTGAAATTTTGCTTCGAAGAAGTTTCCTTGCTATTAGGAAACTCACAAAAAAAAAAATTATATTTAATCCATTTTTCTATAATATATATAATTATACTACTAGTAAAAATATTTTATTTTAAAATATATAACAATATATATAGTTCTCTAATACATCTTACCGATGTTGAAGTAGAATCAAATACTATTTATTTGGTTATTTAAAATATCTATCATTTCTAGTTCCTCTTATTTTTAAGGTGTGTTTTCCATTTTTTATTTCCTGTTTCGCTTCAAATTCTTAAGGAAGTCCTTTCAATACAAGTAATTTTTTTCATTACAATGTACATGAATTACTGTGATTTCAAGACAAATTATTTTAACTTGAGGACTAATCACTACTAGTATTTTTTTCATCTATAAATAATTCTAGTAAATTCTTCTTAATTTATTGTAATTTATTCTTAAAACATAGTAATTCCGTACAAACAAACAAAATAAAAAATTTCTTGTAAAATTTCATGTAAAATGATTCTTGTATTGAGTTGGTTTCCAATTCTTAGCTATGTTTGTCTTTGGTTGTGCGAGTATAATTCAGGGCCAATACGTATATTACGTGGCATACACGACTCTTGGAATCTTAGGTTTCAACCACAATTTCCCTCTTATACAAGTTTAGTGAGTCACTAGGGCCACGCGAGAGGTGCTAGCTTTGTTTAAAATAGTTTATTTTAGAGTACATTTTTATATCCGTGACTACCCATATTTACTGTCATAGGCTGCTAACCAATTTATTTTTTCAAGAGGTCAAAGTGATTGAAAGTAGATTGGAAATGAACAAAACCAATCCAAGTCTTTTCATGTTTGGGTTTTGTTCATTTATTAAATGAGTTTTAATTTTCTGTTCAGACGTAGCTTATACGTGCCCGAACCTGTTCATTTATTAAGTGAGTTTTAAAATAAACAAGCCTTTTTGGCTCCTATACCATGTTAAATAATAGAAAGACGAGAAAAAGAATTATTATTGATGTACTATAGAGAGCAGAGGAACATCTATATATAGAGTTTGATGAGTCTTTCACAACAAGTTTAAGCAATATCAAATCAAATCTATATAATATTAATAAAATTAAATATCAATATAACTAGGAAACAAAATATTATTGTATTAGATAAATTCAACAATAACAAATCAAAATATATTCTAACATGTGCTAATATCTTGAATAATATTCGTTAGCACTATATATGTAGTTGGTCAGTATTTTTTTGGCTTCCCTCCTGGGCTAGATTGTCATGTTGCAATATTCATAGGGAAAAATTACTCCTAGCACCCCATAGTGTAATGGTGAGAGTCCAATTCTAGATCATAAAGGCAGAATTTGACATGAGAAATTATCCCTATAATTTTTCTTGTAGATTCTGTTTCTGTGTGGACTTACATCAACCAATTATAAGGTGTTAAGATGCCTGTTTCCCATTTCATGATTTAGGATGGCCTATAATCCGAGACTAATTGAGTAGTTGATTTATGTTATGTTTTTCATGCTGCATAGACTGGATGTATCATGAATATGTTCCACGGTCCGGCTATGATAATTAACCCTTCTGTTTGAAGAATAATATATATTCTCCAAACGTGTGCAAGTGATGAATCATAAATTAATTCGATCTTTCTTGCCTTGTATGAATATCAACATCTGCCAATTTATGGTACAAATAATAACAGAGAAACGGTGGAACATACTTTTGTGAAAAGCTCCAAGATTATGACCTTTGTATTTATTATTGACTTTAGATTTTGGGAATCTTAAAAACTACTGCTGTGTTGTAGGAGTATATTGTACAAGTGATGAGTAATAAATTAATTGATCTTTACTGTTTGATATGAATATCAACATCTGCCAATTTATGGTACAAATAATTATAGAGATTTGAGAAACGATGAAACATGATTTTGTGAAAAGCTCCAGGATTTACCTTTATGGTGACTTGAGATTTTGGGAATCTTAGTTGTTTCGAGAAACTACTGCCAAAGGCTGGTGTGATGTATATTGTATATTTTCGTATGTTATTGGCATACTGAGTACTGGGATTGCTTCATATTATTATTATTTTTTTTCAAAATGACAAAGATCAAAAGACTCGAAACAACTTATTTTCAAAAACCAGTTTTTGCTTGTAGGTGTGTTTTAGAAGCCTTAGGCTTAATATGGTAATGTTGGTGATTTTCGAAAGTCCAAATTTTAAGGCTCTTTTCAAAATTGACTCTAAAAAATGGATTTAATTCTGCTGTTTGGTAAAATAAATTTTAGAAACTGTTAGTGTAAAATTGCTTAAATTTGGTAAAGCAATTTTTTTTAAGTGAATAAAATTAAGCATGTATTGGGTCAGTGAGTGTTATAGAAAGTAAATTCAGCTTATTAGAATCATTCTTTAAGAAAGTGAAATTGATTTTTAAAGCAGATTAACCTTTACCAAACACTACATGTCATAACTTTTAGCAAAATCCAGAAACAACTTTAAAAATAAGAGTTTCATGCATATTTTTTCAAACCAAATAATGTAGAAATGAAAAATCAGCTGACAAATTCTCTAAACCACAAAGAAATATGAAATTCATGCATTTTGAACAACAAGAACAATCCATTGGTCAGATCTGAAATATTTGGATAGTGATAGTTGGGTGTACACTCATCTTCATGGTACTTCCTTTTCTGTAAATACATAGGACTGTAGATTTGCAAATTAGCCGAGTTGAGTCGAACTTTTGCTAAATAGGGCTTGTTAATTTTATGTACTTATTTAATGAGTCTTATTTCGTTTAATTATAATTTTCTCTGCTTCATTGATTCTATTATACGGGTGGCCACGAGCCGAGCCGAGCCGAGCCGAGCTTTAGGGTGCTCGGGCTCAGCTGAAGTGTCTAACATTTCATTGCACCCTGTGGGAAAGTGTCCTCTTAACACTTCATTGCACTCTCTTGATTGAAGTTCTCTGTAATGGTTGCAGATACAATTTTGAAGAAATATTCATCCACCGTTGCCACAATTTTTACGGGCATACTATCCGCTGTATTGTTTGGTCATACTTTGACTATAAACTTCGGTTTAGGGATCTCCATTGTGTTTATCTCGATGCATCAGGTAATGAAGAAAGTGAGAGATTGATGGAGTTCAAAGTTTTTTTTAGTGTGTACATTATTTCATTGTTTTGATCTCTCCCACCATTCCACGAACTTGAGCATGCAGAATTGGCATGGACATCTGTCCAGGAGAAATTTATGTGTACGATTATGATAGAGAGATTGAGACTTTAATTCTGCATACTTACCATCTTTGTTGTTTGTCCAGTTCTTTTCTCCTCTTTCAAAGGTGAAGGATGAAGCACAAAATGGAAGTTTGGAAATGATGGGTGGTCAGAACCACCAAAGGTATTTCGTCTTTTGCTGTTATTTTTATGCTTTAGATGAATACGGCCCTATTATAACTTGGTTCCTTTGATGAAATGGTATGGAGTTTACCCACAAATACTAGGATAAGATGTTTTTTCCCTTCGCTTTTGAGTTCTGTTCTTTGAAGATCTCAAATTGACCAAAGAAGTTGAAAGAAAATGAGTGAACAGAATCTTCTTCAATACCTAATTTCATCATCAAGATGTTCCTATAACATTGTATTTAAGCATATGTAGAGACTCGAGAGTTCCATGTGCATTTACCTTCATTCATAGCCTTAGCTGTCCTTATATTTTATTGCTAGCAGTTTTGAAGTTCCAGTTAATCTCTGATCAACTACCAGCTTATATAGTCAATAATGTATGAATGTATAAAATGAGCGAAGAGTCTAGAATCTAAGAGTAGGTGCAAAGAAAGAAAGCAAGAAAACAAAATGATTGATAAATTCACGATAAAAATGGCTTTTTTATTTTTACAGGACAAAGGATTCATCCTTCATAAATATGGCAGCTGGTGCAAATGAGGAGGTAAAAATTTCCACTAGTTTTGTACATGTTACTCAATTTCATGGATGCGCATTTGTTGTTGTATACTTTCATGGGTTCTAAATGATATTAAATTATTTGTATTTCAATAGGCTAGTCATCATATTGGTCACGACGAAAAAGTTCCTCTCCTCCCCAGATAAGAGCTATTCATGGTAATGCTTATGTGCTATTCTTCCTCTTCTGCATCAGATTTGCAATTTTGTGATAAATGCACTACAATCTTCATTTGAACAGGCACAAGTGCATTACCTTCATGATTTATCTGCATGGCCACAAAATATTTGTTGGATGCTTTTTTAACATTCGTTTGAAACATCTATAAGCATGCCTTGTCCTTGTATTTCTCGTGTAAAGTTTAGAAACCACACAGAGAAAAAACTTAATGGAGGCATGTTTCAAACACCCTGGATCATGGGTCAAGTGCATGTTCCGAGAAGTTATAAAATCCTTGGGAGACCAGCTAGAAATACCAGTTGAATATGAATTTTTAAAGAAATAATTAGTGGCAGAAACTTGGAGTTTGATAATCTCCAGCATACAAAACTTTTATATTTTGCTGGACCACAAGTCTTTTCCATGTTTTATCAATCTCATTCTCTCATTACCAACGGGGGTTGGTCCAAGTGGAAGGGGCTTGGGTCGCTTAAGTTGAGGTTTCGAGTTTGAGTCTCAATGGATGTAGCAACCTTTTTGGGAGAGGTTCCTGCTATGGCGCCCGACCGTATCTCGGAAGATTAGTCCTATGTCACAAAAATGCCTGGAAATCTCACTATCTCATTTCCTAAAAAAGTTAAAATGAGTGATACACTTTAGAAGAAGAAATAACCAAATTTTATTCTTATTTCTATGTATTCTAAGCAGATGTGGCATCATCCCTTGTTTGAATTGTGATTTCAGGAACTATGAAGCTCACTCTTTTTGGCTGAAAAGTTTCGGACAGGCTTACAAGATAGAACCAGTTTGTGGGATACTTTACAATAAGTGCGGAGATTGTATCAACTGAGATATTATCACATTTTATTTTTTTAGCTTGTATAAAGCATAATTTTGGGGGTTGATTAGGAAAAAGAAAAAAGAGAATCATAGTCGGTTTCTTATAAAGGAAAAAGGATATTTATGTGCAATCATAGATAAATTGTTACCCAGTAACAATCAACCTTTTCATTTCTATATACTTTGCGTTCTTCCAATTATCCCAAAGTTCTTGGCTACATGAACCAATTTTTCATAATAGTTTGCCATCTATACAGCTTCTTTTCTACCTTTTTTCATTTCCACCTTATTTGAAGCAGGTGAATAGATTATTTTCAAACATTGCAGTATCAGTGTGAGCATATCAAACTGAGGGGGGGTCAGAGTAGATAAAGTTTGATAAACGGGGCTTCCGAACAATTATAATAAAAGTTGGTGTTTCTGTTATGTTGATCTAAAGCTCCATGTCGGCTACATGGTTTGTATCGATATAAATGTCCAACAGGATCTCGCATCGGAGGGATTTCAGGTCATATACAAGTTTGCCCAGTGACAGTATCCATTTATTGAATGCATTAACATAATCCCATAAGAGCAACTGAAATTAACATTATTTAGCAAACAGAATAGAGCAGCAGACACAATGTTGCAACGGGGCTAAAAATCAAATGAAAAATAACACCAGATATCCTAGCTTTCAAGTTATCTGTAGGCATACATCATGTGGTCATAAATCAGATACCCAAATCCCGCATAATATTTTAACTGCAGCTGCAACTGCATTAAGAAAAAGAGAAGATACCTTGTATATCATCAGGCTAATTTTGTAACCTAAATGGACTAACAACGTAAACTATTAGCAAAACCTGAACGGCGATTGTGTACTAAACCATATCAACAAGTGCATAGCCTTGCTTTTCAGCAAAAATCTCCAGATGTTAAAGCATAGGACACATCAATTACTTGAGATTGAAGGCCTGCCTCCAGCAATGAGCGTTATATCACACGTTCCCGGTTTTGTAGAAGCTAAAAACCAGAAAGAGAGGCATAGAGAAACTATATACTGGGAAGTGAAGAAATGGATTCATCTCATATGCTTTTATGAGAGCTCTGCAACTCTGCAAAATAGATTCAACAATTAGTAAAACTGTAAACGATCCTTTAAACACATCTACTTGTTTGGTCATAGAAACCAAAGCATTACCTTAAAATGCATCCACCAAATTGCTAGAGAAGCCACCATGAGAACATATCTAATACATCGCTTTGCAATAAGAAACTTCAACTTCCCATTCCGGCAAGAGTTACGTCCTTGAAAGTAACTATTTTCCAGAGCATGGTCGTCTTCTTTTTTGCCCGAAATTGAGAGAGAATGATCTCGATACATCCCTCTTTCAGCAGCCAATGCCCCAGTCAATAATAACGTGGGTAAGACCACAAAGAAAAGGTGGGGGAGAACCACCACCATTACATCTGGGAATCCCATAAATTCCAACTTCCCTGTCTCACTAAAATTCGACACCCACCCTCTGTAGGTCATGTATCCCGTCTCTACCCCTTCAATGAAGTGGCCAACGAACCAAGGGAACAACACAAGGTAGAAAAGGTACACTAATAAGCCCCACCAGAAAAGAGGAACTCCATACAGATCATTGAAAACCCATAATATACAATTTACAAATCCTTTATTGGCAGTGAAGTTCTTGTAACTGTACTGCCTTTTTGAGAAACTCAAAACAGTTTTCGGAATGAGAATAATAGAGAACACAAACAAGTAAAAAGACCACAGTATTGGGTAGTATAAAGCATCCCATTGACAACCCATGACAATAAACTCTTTCCATGTCCACGAGAATTTAGCTCTGAGACCATTAATCGAAAATGGTCTCAGTTCACTCAATGTCAACTTGTCATTAATATCTACAACCTCTATTTGTAGCCAATATCTATTAGGGGAAGTGTCCTCGAAAGCCTTATAATTCCATGGTGTCACATAAAGATTTCCCCTTAATGATGTACTTGTATGCGTTCTCATAGATGCCTCAAGGACCATGTCAAGATGTCCAGACCTCGAGTCGTAAATTCTAGCCACAACAGATACAATTGGAAAAAAGGAAAAAACAAGTGCCCTGATCGTTTCATAGTATGGAGGTTCCATGGGCTTGCATTGATACTGACCAGCTG